>LR812522.1:4212982-4245482 GCA_903798195.1 Danio kyathit | reverse complement strand
AATGTGTGTATTTATATAGTGCATTTATAGTGTATGGCCATACACCCAAAGAGCTTCACAATCATGAGGGGAGTCTCTCCACACCCCTACTAGTGTGTAGCATCCACTTGGATGATGCGACGGCAGCCACAGGACAATGACGCCAGTGCGCTCACCACACACCAGCTATTGGTGGAAGGTAGAGACAATGATAGAGACCATTCAGTGGATGGGGATGATTATGAGGCCAAATGGTTACACCCCTACTCTTCTACAAGAAGTGCCATGGGATTTTTAATGACCTCAGAGAGTCAGGACCTCGGTTTAACGTCTCATCTGAAAGACAATGCTCACTGACAGTATAGCGTCCCCTTCACTATACTGGAGCATTAGGACTCACACAGACCACAGGTTGAGCGCCCCCTGCTGGCCTCACTATCAGCACTTCCAACAGCAACCTAGTTTTTCCATGTGATCTCCCATCCATGTACTGACCAGGCTCAGCCCTGCTTAGCTACAGTGAGTAACTGCTCTTGGGCTGCAGGGTGATATGGCTGTGGCAGGGAATGTTACTTTAGAAAGTAGTGCATTACAATATTGAGTTACTCCCCCAAAAAAGTAACTAGTTGCGTTACTTTTTATGGGAAGTAATGCGCTATGTTACTTTTGAGTTACTTTTTCTGACCTGGCTGAGACTTGATCTCTTTCACTGCTTTCAGGGTTTTTTTTTTCTTCTTTTTTTAATAGAGGAGCTCTGCAATTAACAGCACCTTCATTTACCTTTAAAAAACACATTAATGTAGGATAATGTTATCTTTGAAGAACTTCCTGAGCCCAGAGCTCTACATGCCGTATTTACAGATTAATGACAGTTTAAAGCAAACTTTCTGTCTTATTAGTGAAGTAAAATCAGTGTCCATTCAGATAATCCTCTTTTCCTTTTCTTCAATGTGCTCAAAAGAATGAGAATATTTCCATTCCAGCTCTGCCATCATCATGTCTGTCTGTTCCTGCATTCTCTCATTGAGTGCGGGATTCAACATATGTTCATTTTAATTCAGCAATTTATTTATTTAAAGGTGAATGAACGAAACTAAAAAGTAACTCAAATATTATTACTTATTTTTTTAAGTAATGCGTTACTTTACTTGCTACTTGTGCTGCTTGTAATGCGTTGCCCCAAACACTGATTATTAATGTTCTTTTAAATGCTAAATTATCTAATAGTCCAATAAATGATGCTAAGAGATGGTAAAACTTTAGTTTAAGTAACATTTTACACCATTCACTACTGGCTTATTACCTGCCTATTATTAAGATATGAATATAATATAATGTATGATCTTATTTTGCCTTCCTAATCCTACCCAATACTTAAACCCAACTACTAACACACTAACTATTAATAAGCAGCTAAAAGTCTTAGTTAATTGTTTTCTAATAGTGTGAATTGTACATTAAAATAAAGCGTGACCCTTTTGATTAAAAAAAAACAATAACATCTGATTAGATTTTGTTTTAAGGTTGTTACAGTGTAACTGTTTACTGAGGACTATCAAGAAATTAAGAAATATTAATCATTACATGTACTTGCTAGGGTGTTGTTGCATATGTTAGTTGCATATGTATGCATAATTAACTATAGTAAATGCATGGTGTAACAATACAAATAAAGTGTTAAAATAAACTACTTCCCAACATCTGACTTCATTATGGTGATGACAATCTCTGTATTACTGTAATGATACTTGGAGGTTGTAATAAAATGACCATAGCAAGTCCTAAAGTGTTCAATAAGCAAATTCTTTCTGATCTGTTTCTCCCCTTTTGATTGTAGTGTAAATCATTACCGCTAGTTAATACGGTCACTAACTTTAGCTAACAATGAGTTACAAATTTGTGACAGTCTTTGCTGACATTTAAAAAAAAAACATATCTGCTAATGACATTGATAAAATAAGTCTTGACACTTTAGTACATTAAGTACAACTTATGTTCACTGTCAAAAGCAATTATTTCTTTACTTTAAAATAATGAGTAAACCCATTGCCTTAATAGCAACAAGCTAATTTTACTTTAATAAAGTCAGTAAACCCATTGACTTTACTTTTATAATTATGCACATGGTCTGTTTACTTAATAATTATAAGGCAACGAGTTTACTCTCTTTTTCAAATAGAGTCAAATAATTCAGTGTACTGAAACATTACTCAAATCAAAAGCAGCATCTGTATAAGTGGAGTTATTTATTCCAGTCCATTGAATTATAGGAACATAATGCAGACCTGAGGTGGTGATAATGAACTGTAATGCACACAAATCCTGCTTTAGCCGTGTGTTTACATGGAAATAGCTGCACTTAGAATGTTCATCGACCAATCAGAATCAATTATTCAACAACCCTGTTATATAATTTAAAAAATGCTTCACATCGTGACCAGATCACCACCTCAGATGTGCATTATTATCTAATAATTAAATGAACTGCTGTAAATTATTCCACCGATACTGCATTTACCACCCATAGGCCACTGTTTAGATCAGGGGTGCCCAAACTTTTTCTTATGAAGGGCCAAAAACCAAACTTGATTGAGAGCTGTGAGCCAAAGGTAAATATACCAATATATATCTATAACTTATATATTATAACTTATTACAGTAAAAAAATAATCCCATTAATAACACAAAGTAGTTCAATGTTGGATACACTAAGCTGCACCTGCCTTTGCCTTGATATGCTTGTCGATGTCTTGTGCATTGTCCTTTATCCATCAAGTGACAGCATTTACATTTCTTAAATATGAGACTCATTTAGAAAACAAAACCAATTACAAAAGAAACAAACAAAAGGTTACATTAAATTTGAAATGACCATCTCTGTCAAAGATATTCACCCCATCATTCTCCCTCTCTTCTCAAATGAGATGGTGAACCAAATCAAAATTTAGCACGGGCCAACTTTGGTCCACAGGCCCTAGTTTGGGCATCTCTGGTTTAGATGTTACGCTTTAATTTGGGGACGTCAGTCTTTTAGACTACAGTATTTAATATCAGTAAATGTACTCATGAGAACAGTCTTCTGATTTTGTTGTATTTTACATTTGAATGACTAACTTATTCAAATACATTAAGCGTTATGAATTCCCTGACAAATCATGCTTGCATCAGATGTGAACTTTTCATGCTTTCACACTGCAGAAAAATATCTATGAAGTAACAGGTTCCGTATTTTTCAAGTATTTTTTCCATATTATGAAATGTTTTCCATTTATTTATGATTGTCAATTGCATTATGGGATGTTGATTTCTGCTCTGTCAACTTTTGATGTTGAAAATTCAGCTCTACTGTTTAACAAAGGGACTTTTATTGACATTTTAGCAGTTTGAGATAAGATGTTGAACTAAGTTCATAAAATAACCACCAGGTTTTCATACTGTAATTTACAACACTACCCCAGATAATATAGCACTTCAAAGTATTAAAAATGTCAATAAAAGTCCATTTTTCAAAAATCTAAACTTTTGGAGGAATGATCAAGGTCCCATAATGCAATTCAAAAGCATAAATAATTGAAAAAAACATGAATCACAAAATAGGAAAAACTGTCCATTTACAGATATTTTTACAGTGCATTACTGTGTCCCTCAACCTGGGAAACATATTAGTTATTAACCGTCCACATGCTGTAAATACTCCCATTTTTTGTGCAATGCCAGGTCACACTGTGTCTCAGCGAGCTGACAGGACTGTTAGGGGAAGCAAGTCCCCTGATTTAAAGCCTGTCCCGGCGTATACAATAATCCCAGTCAGAATACCATTTGTTTGGCTTCCTCTCCCTTCAAACCAAAGGAAAATATTCTTCCAAGTAGCTGCATTTTATTTATAAAGGTCCACTTTCCCAGGCTGGCGTCCTCAGGCTATTTCGGCGGGGTTGAAAGGGCGTCCCGCACTCCTCCATCCTCTTCTGCTCAAACTGAGAGTGTCGCGTTTTTATGAGCGCAAACCAGGCCTGTGTTTTGGCCTCCTCCTGTCTGTTAATTAGAGTGTGTAAAGTTTACAGCCATCGAGAAGCTGTTAAGCGGTGAAGAGCAGCGAGTAAAGGCAGACTGACTGTGAAATTGAATTATGAGCGTGTGTCACTGAACAAAACACAAAGTGTGTGAGGGAGGACAGAGAGATTTTATATGTTTATCTTTATTCAACTATATTTAACACAACAAAATCACTGTGCACTGAAAAACACACACTTTAAACCAGCTTTAACAAAAGCTTTTCATTCATTCATTTTTCTTCGGTTTAGTACTTTATTTCAAGAGTTCACACTTAGCTGATGATTGATTATAAAGCTTGTTTGACATGCTGTCTCGGGAGAGAGCCCTGAGCTCATAAGATCCTCGAGCCTGGGGCTCCCTCCCGTTGCAAGGCGGGGGGGGAGTTTGAGCTCAGGTAAATCTCAAGAAACCCCCTGCTGTCGTAGCTAATGAACAGATAGTGATTGCTCTTAAGAGATAACTACTTACTAAGTGCATGTCTATGGTGCTGATTTGGATTAGTCAATTAACTTAAGTTGCATGTTTTTGGATGGTGGGAGGAAACCGCGGGGCCTGGGGGAAACCCACACGAGCACGGGGAGAACGTGCAAACTCCACACAGAAACGTCGGCTGGCTTGGTAATGACTAGAACCAAAGACGTTCTTGCTGTGAGGCAACAGTGCTAACCACTGGGCCACCATGCCACCCATCTAGGAAAGGAGGAGGAGTAGGGGTGGAAGGGGTGATTTTTCAAAACAAAGATGACTGTGGTATGAAACCTAGGGCTCTTATAGTGGCTTAGGAGTCGTCTCATTGGTAAATCATAAGTTGGATAATGTGGGGCAGCCGCAAGCAATCATAAGCACGTGATCCTCTCGAAATTAGTTTATAAATAAACTTCACTTACCAGGGGTCGCCACAGCAGAATGAACCACCAACTATTTCGGCATATGTTTTACGCAGCGGATGCCCTTGTCAAGACAACAGATATGTTTATGATGCTTTAACTTATTTTAATAAATTAATTAGGTTTCAACAAAATTATACAAAGTTTAACTTCATATTTTTAGTCAGTTTGAATGATTTAAGTTGGGATAACTAAAAAAGTTCATTTGATTCGACTAAAAAGAAATCTGAAATAATTTTAATACAGTGTAAAAGATTTGGTATCAGACCAAGTCGAATTGATTTTTAAAGGGATTAAACAAAAATAAAATAAATAAAACATGATTTTACTTTTTAGTTATTGATGAAGAATGTAGGCAAGAGATTTGTAGTTTTAAAAGTTTACTGTGTCAGGAAAATGATGTACTGTTGTTGTTGTTGTTGTTGTTGTTGTTGTTGTTGTTGTTGTTGTTGTTGTTGTTGTTGTTGTTGTTGTTGTTGTTGTTGTTGTTGTTGTTGTTGTTGTTGTTGTTGTTGTTTTTGCTGAGAAAAATTACATGATTGCATGGTTTGAAAGTTTGCTATTACTTAGTGAAAGATGTTTTGGCTTGAAAAGTTTGCATTAAATGAAGTTGCTTTAAATTTCTCGCTCAGTTGTATTTGTAGTGAGTAAGAAAGAGCATGTAGCATCATTAGATTTGACTTGTTACTTATACGTGAAGGAGGAAGGCAAGTCTGAAGACATTTGAAGTATAACAAATAGTGTTGAGTTAAAAATCATGTACTGTTTTTTTTTTTTTTTTTTTCAAAACATTGCATGACTTAAATACAAATCTGAATGGAAATATTTTTACTGGTGTTTTATTAACCCATCATCTAACATGTACTTAATGCACAAATGCACAGAGTTTTGACTATAGTACACAACTGAGTACCACCCTTGCATTTCACAGTTCAAAAAGAAAATAAGGAAAATAAAAATCAACCCCACTGAACAACGGCTTTGAATGGGATCAAATAAAAGGTGGCAGAATGAACCAGCCAAAAACACTTTAGGAAGAGGGAAGGAAGAACTGTCTAAACTTCTTCCTCATATCTCACCTAGTTCTTTGGTTAAAGGATCTCATTGCTCATCAAACACTCATTCTGAGTCTTAGACTATATGTGATTTTTTTCCATTTCCTTCACTGTCTTTAACTATTCCTCTAGAGTCGGTGGCTTTCTCTGGAGACATTTAATTGCAATGCTGTTTTTTTTTTTTTTTTTGCTGCAGCAAGCCGTATTCTGCTTTTTCACTTTTATTTAGTCTGTTTTAACAAGATAGTTCATCTAAAAATGTTAATTTGTCATCATTTACTCACCCTTTGCTTGTTTCAAACCTGTTTGAGTTTCTTTCTTCTGTTGAGCACAAAAGAAGATATTTTGAAAAATGTTGAAAACAACTTCCACGGTATTTGTTTTTCCTATTATGGAAGTCACTGATTACAGCTTTTGAGCTTTCTTCAAAGTATCTTCTTTTACGTTCAACAGAAGAAAGAAACTCATAAAGGTTTGAAAATACTTGAGGGTGAGTATATTTCATTTTTTTGTGTGTGAACTACCCCTTTAACTCCTAACAGAGCTACTAAAGGGTCTCTAGGTAAAGTAAATGCAAATATTTTATGGATGAAATCAAATACATTAATCTAGAATAGAACAAAAAATGAGACAGTCCCAAAAGATAAGCATAATCAAGATGCTGTACTTATTTTAAAAGCCTATAATGGCTTAGTGTGGAGTAAAATCATTATAATTTAATGAATAATATGGACTCTTTGATTTAAACTGGTGTTATAATAATATTACCTGTACTGTAATTGAGAATGAACTCATTTTTGATTTGTCATTAATATGAATTTGATTCGTGGTGGCACGGTGGCTCAGTGAGTAGCACTGCCGCCTCATAGCAAGAAGGTTGCTGATTTGAGTCCCGGCTGGACCAGTTGGCATTTGCGTGTTGGCATAGGCTTTCTCTTGGTGCTCTGGTTTTCCCCACAGTCTAAACACATGCGCTATAGGTCAATTGGGTAAACAAAATTGGCCGTAGAATTGCATTATGGGATGTTGATCTCTGATCTGTCGACTTTTGATGTTGAAAATTCAACTCTACAGCTTAACAAAGTGACTTTTACTGACATTTTAGTTGTCTGAAATAATATAATGTATAAGAAATAATAATATATAGAGAAATAAGTCTGTAAAATAACAGAAAATTACAAGGGTTTTGTAGCATAATTTACAACACCAACCCAGACAATATGTCACTTTAAACTATTAAAAATGTTAATAAAAGCCACTTTTTCTAACTATTCAAGGTTAAAGGTTGTTGGAAGAAAGATCAAGATCCCATAATGCAATTCAAAAGCATAAACAAATAAGGAACATTTAAAAATAATAAAAACATGAATGACAAAATACTGAAAACTGCTAATTTATGGATATTTCTTACAATGCATATTACCATTTTTACACTGACTGAGAGAGAGAGAAGAATCCCATGAGTACTAATACTCCCTCCTTCCCTCTAGTCTCTCTCTCTCTCTCTCTCTCTGTCTGTGCTGTGTTTGTAGTGAGCGAGACAGAGCGTGTAGCTTCATTAGATGTTGAGTAGTGTGTGGTGAATGAACATGTGCTGCTGCGTCTCTCAGTGTGTGTGACTCCTATTATCCTGTGTGTTTGCCCACAGATGCTCCCACAGCAAGAATGGGACCACAAAAGAGGCGCCCGAGGATCTCAGGTCAGTTTATTTATATGCTACACTTTATATGCGTGTGTGCGTGCGTGAGCATGTGTGTGTGTGATAACTAAACATGAGCTGATGGATCTGAAGATGATGAAACCTGAAGAAAAGTGTAGTTTCACACAGAAATCAAAGGAAAGGATATGTTTTTTTTTATTAATACATGTATATCTATTTGCCTTATCTTAGTTTATATATTGTTTTGTTTGTTTATCTAACTGCATTTAAGTTTATATTTGCATATTACTAGTTTCGGTATAACAAAAATGTAAAAAAGCAACAAAAATAATTATATTTACCTGTCTTTTTTTAAGTCGTTACCATTTTATTAACCTTAGAATATTATTTTCATAGTAATTACCAATATTTCTTCTACAATTTTACATAGAAAATACATTTAAAATGATATTTACTTAACATTTATATACAATAAACCCTGTTTTTGCCCCTTATGACATTATTTTTTAATTAAAACGCAAAATTTTCCCATAAATTTAGCAGGATGTGTCTTTTTCATTACTTTTATGTGGTTAAAAAAGTTATCCATTGTAGTAATATTTATTTAGTTCCATTTAGTTCAAATAAATCCAGTAAAAAAAACTATATGCATTTATAACTATATATGTTTTTATACCTATTATGTATTTCAATAATGATAATCTAATTACAATTCTTGAGAATGATGGAAATAAAAAAAACACCAAGCATCTAGAAGCATTACGAGAACGACATGGTAATTTTCCGCATTACAGTAATGAATATCAGTGGTGAATTTGTGCTTAATTGTCATGAAAATAACGTCACAGTCTGAAAAACTGCTCTGAATGCAAAGCATAATCTTCACGTTTTTGGGTTGAGATTTTGGAGCTGTGAGCTTCAGGATCTTTGATTAATCAGTATTAATATAAATGAGCGTGATGTAAATGAGCGAGTGAGTGACCTGGGTTTGACCCTGGTGGCATCATCACGTCAGCACGGCTCCTTTGATCTCTCTAACATCAACAAGACATTCATACGCTTGTGGAATTCAGCAAACACATGTTTTCCCACCAAAATGATGTCACTTCCTGGAGGATGATGTCGTTTTTAGGAGCATCTGCGATTCATTTAGTGTCATGTAATAATTCTGCAATTATGATGAAAAAAGGTAAACAAAATATGCAACGTTTAACATTAAGGTTTCATTTGGTAATATTACTTACTACAGGAATAATTAAAAATACTTCTAAAGAATTTATTAATTTTACTAATACTTTATTTATAACCCAAAAGCAATATCTAATAAGCTAATTATGTTGCAAAGATTCAAAAGTGCTGGAACAGATGTAATGCTTGTGTTAATGTTAGCAGTGCATTAACTATAGTGAGCTGTTATTGATCTGATTATATAATGAATCATATTTTATTGATAGTTCTTTACAATAGGGTTTCACTGCAGGGTCACACTACACTAAAATGAAATACTTCAATAGCATATATTATCTAATATTAACAAAATAGTATTGATTAGTTTATTTAAACAGCTCTTGACTAACAATAAGCTGATCTTTTATTAAATATCTTTATAAATACTTTCACAAATCTATTGCTCCATGTTAGTTAATGCATTAACCAAAGTGAACTATTTGGACCTTCCTGGAAATTGTTACTGATTTGGTTTTGAGGTTCATTAGTAAGGTGTCCTTTGCTAGCATTATTTAACTACATGGTGTAAACTAACAAGCATTGATCCTTCTGAAGCATTTATTAATCTTAGTTAATGTTCGTAGCAATATATTCTGAGGTTCATTAGTAAGGTGTCCTTTAGCATTATTTAACTACATGGTGTAAACTAACAAGCATTGATCCTTCTGAAGGATTTATTAATCTTAGTTAATGTTCGTAGCAATATATTCTGATACGTTGTAAAAATGTCACTGCCTTAAATGTTTTAGTTACATCAAATTCACTTTAAATGTTATTTCAGTGGGCGGCATGGTGGCTCAGTGGATAGCACTGTTAGCAAGATGGTTGCTGGTTCGCGTCTCGGCTGGGCCAGTTGGCATTTCTGTGTGGAGTTTGCATGTTCTCCCCGTGTTGGCGTGGGTTTCCTCCGGGTGCTCCGGTTTTCCCCACAGTTCGCACACATGCTCTATAGGTGAATAGGGTCAACAAAATTGGCCATAGTGTGTGTGTGAATGCGAGAGTGTATAGGTGTTTCCCAGTACTGGGTTGCGGCTGGAAGGGCATCTGCTGCATAAAACATATTGTTGGTGATTCATTCTGCTGTGGCGACTCCTGATATTCAGGGACTAAGCCGTAGGAAAATTAATTAATAAATTAATGAATGTTATTTCAACTTGCATTACATTAAACTGACTTCAGACGTCAAGTTGAATCTTGGGTGATATAAAAACTTGGATAACTACAGTGTGTACACGAGCATGAGCATGACCTAACAATGAAAATCTTTTAAGAAATACTGAAATATTTATTAAAGTGTTAAAAGAATATTCATTCATTCATTCATGTTCTTGTCGGCTTTGTCCCTTGCGGGGTCCCCACAGTGGAATGAACCACCAACTTATCCAGCACGATTTTACACAGCGGATGCCCTTCCAGCCGCAACCCATCTCTGGGAATTTTCCACACACACACATTCACACTCATACACTATGGACAATTTAGCCACCCAATTCACCTGTACTGCATGTCTTTGGACTGTGGGGGAAACCGGAGCACCCGGAGGAAACCCACGCGAACGCAGGGAGAACATGCAAACTCCACACAGAAACGCCAACTGCGTTAAAAGAATACATTCATTCATTCATTTTCTTGTCGGCTTTGTCCCTTGCGGGGTCGCCACAGCGGAATGAACCGCCAACTTATCCAGCACGATTTTACGCAGCGGATGCCCTTCCAGCCGCAACCCATCTCTGGGAACTTCCACACACACACATTCACACTCATACACTATGGACAATTTAGCTTACCCAATTCACCTGTACTGCATGTCTTTGGACTGTGGGGGAAACCGGAGCACCCGGAGGAAACCTACGCAAACGCAGGGAGAACATGCAAACTCCACACAGAAACGCCAACTGACCCAGCCCAGCCGAGGTTCGAACCTGCGACCCAGCGACGTTCTTGCTGTGAGGCAACAGCACTACCTACTGCGCCACTGCGTTGCCACGTTAAAAGAATATTCTTATTATAATAATGTATTGCAGTCTGTATTTTGTTCCTTATTTCAAAGTGTTACTATTTTGTTGATAACAAAATTACAAAATACAAAAATATGATGAAACCTGAAGAAAAGCATAGTTTCACCTAAAAAAAATTTAATATTTATTTTTTTATTTATTTTTTTATTATACATAAGGCAGATACATACATATACAGAGCTCAGCATATTTGAGTACACTCCATTTTGATAATAAATATTTTTCTCCATTTCTCAGTGATTATAGGCAATGTATTTTGGTGCATTTAAACAAAACAGATTTATTAAAATAATATTTTAGTCACCAAACATATCCATAAATTCAAAAATAATACAATTTAATTCAAGCAAATATTGCAAAAATAAATTAGAACCCACAATTAAAACAACAACATTTTTCCATTTTTTTTTTTTTTGCTTCTTTTGATTTTTCCTCCTTTTAAATTTGTATTTAATATTTTTCTATAACAAATAAATTTGGCTGTACTAGTTTTTGTAGCGTTATCATAAGTTATTTTGTTAGATAAGCTCCAGATTTGGCTTTAGTACTGACTAATCTAATGTATATGCACAAATATAATATTGTAGAGCTTCCTATTTAAAAAAAAATGAATTTAAAAGAGAGATTTGTGAGGGGTGTACTTATATATGCTGAGCACTGTATATGTATTTGCCTTATCTTAGTGCATATATTGTTTTGTTTGTTAACTGCATTTAAGTTTAGTTATGCATATCACTAATTTAAGCATGAGCATGACCTAACAGTGAAACATTTATTTATTTATTTATTAAAGTGTAAATACAATCTTCTTATTAACTAATGTATTAGAGTATGTATGCTGTCCTCATTACAAAGTGTTACTATTTTGATGATATATCAAATTAATACAAATACATTAGCTTTACAATTTGGGACCTTACTTAGTACATAAATAATATGATTATGACAACATGTTTTTATGTTGCTTTAACTTATTTTATTAAGTCAAACAGGCTTTAACTTTATTTATTTACAATTTACAATTTGTTAACTTGATGTTAAAGTCAGGTAAATTGATTTAAGTTGACATTTGATTCAACTTAAACAGTTTAAGGCAGCAACAAATGTTTTACAGTGTATATATACAGTAGTTGAAGGCAAATTGATTCGCCCTTTGGGCAAATTTTAATTCTTTTTCAATTATTTCCCAAGTGATGTTTAACCAAGCAAAGAAATTTTAACAATATTCATTCATTCATTTTCCTTCGGCTTAGTCTCTATTTTATAGGTCGCCACAGCGACATGAACTGCCAACTATTACGGCATATGTTTTAAGCAGTGGATGCTCTTCCAGCTGCAACCCAGTATTGGGAAACGTTCATACACACTCATTCTCGCACACACACTCATACAATATGGCCAATTTTATTTATTCAATTCACCTACAGCGCATGTGTTTGGACTGTGGGGGAAACCGAAGCACCCGGAGGAAACCCACGCCAACACGGGGAGAACATGCAAACTCCACACAGAAATGCCAACTGACCCAACCGGGACTCGAACAAGCAAACTTCTTGCTGTGATGCCACAGTGCTAACCACTGAGCCACCATGCTTTCATTTTAACAATATTTCCAAATATATTTTTTCTTCTGGAGAAAGTCTTATTTATTTAAGTTTGGCTTCAATAAAAGCACTTTATAAATGTTTTTATTCAAAGTCTATTTTAATAGCCTCTTAGTAAAGGATTGTCTTTGATTGGTTACTGAACAAACCACTGTTGTCCAATGATGTGTCCAATTAACCTCATGTAACTTGCCTAATTAACCTGTTCACACCTTTAAATAGCACTTTAAGATGAAAACTTGTACTTCACAACATAACTAGTAAAATATTATGTGCTGTCATCATGGCAAAAAAGACAAAAGAAATACATTATTAGAAATTAGCTATTAAAAATATTATATGTTGAAAAAAATCTCCATTAAACAGCACGTGGGGAATATTTTTTTGAATAAGTTTGACTTTAACTGTGTATATGATCCATAATGATTATTTAGGATGATTTAGCATCAGATTCTTTCCCTTCAGCTTCTCCCAGCATGCATGTATATGTGTGTATATATAGAAAACACAGTTTGTACATTATAAAAACAATGGAATCCTATGGGATGTCCCCGCAATTCACAAAAAACAAACCTTAGTGTGTATGTACTATACTGTATGTCTGTATATGTGTGCGTGTATCTGGATGTGTGAATGTGTTTGCACGTTTTCTCCAGTGGTCTTCATGGCTGTCTGAGATCAGGGAGTTTTGGTGACGTCTGTAGTGACGTGTTTGAGCTCTTGTTCATCCCTCGCCGCTTCATTCATTCCCAGCAGTCCAAACTTCACCTATTTCTGCCTGTGCCTGCGACAGAAAGGAAGCTCTCTTTCCATTTCTGTCCATCGGGACTCAGGCGTCGTGGCCTTGCGGAGTTGTGTTTCCGTCCGGGGCCACGCATGTGTGTGTGTGTGTGTGTGTTTTAACAAAAGAGAAGCTTTTATATGAGACACTGCAGCAGGAGACCAGTTAAATAGGGCTATACAGAATCGAATATGTGGACATTTTGGGGTATTTCTGTGGAGAATATTGTCCAAAATTAAGACAGTTAAGCCTTTAAATGTCACTTTTAGCTGAATACTAGTGTCTTAAAAACTATCTAGCCAAATGTTATGTGCTGTCATCATGGAAAAGATAAAAGAAGTAAGTTATTAGACATCAGTTATTAAAACTGTTTAGAAAATTTGTTGAAAAAATCTGCTCTCCGTCAAATTTACCGATTTATTTCATGAACTGTATTGTAAATAAATCATATAAACATTTGCACATTACTCAGTAATATTACTGAAATTAATATAAATATTGAATGAATATATATGTACACAAGTGAATAAATAGACGGGCAAATGATGGGCTAAAAATTCTGTGGATTTCGGTGCCATCATGACCTGTAAAAATCAAACGTACCTTGATATTTTGACATATAAGAGGCCGTTCATTCATTCACAAGGGGAACTTCCACAACAGAATGACCCACAACTTATTCAGCATATGTTTTATGAAGTGCATGCCCTTCCACTATGACCAACTTAGTTCCCCTATAGCGCATATGTTTGGACTGTGGGGGAAACCGGAGCACCCGGAGGAAACCCACGCCGGCATGGGGAGAACATACAAACTCCACACAGAAATGCCAACTGGGCCAGCCAAGACTCGAATCAGTGACCTTCTTGATGTGAGGCCACAGTGCTAACCACTGAGCCACCGTGTCCTCCTAATTTTCTGTTAAAACTTCCTTCAAGATGTAATGCTTAAAACATCCTCATTACTTTAAACAACACATGTATTTGATTAAGTTGTAAAGATGACTTGTTTGGGATATCAGAGTGGCACATAGACAAACATCTAACAAAGTGACATTTTAGTACTTTAAAACAATACATTACACTACCTGACAAAAGTCTTGTCGTTGATCCCAGTTGTAAGAGCAACAAATAATAACTTGACTTCTAGTTGATCATTTGGAAAAGTGGCAGAAGGTGGATTTGAGGAATCATCTGTTGAACTGCATCTCAATCATCACAAATACCTACTGGAACCCGCAAGGACCCAAGATTCTCACAGAAATCAGTCAAGTTTGGTGAAGGAGAAATCATGGTTTGGGGTTACATTCAGTATGGGAGCATGCAAGAGATCTGCAGAGTGGATGGCAACATCAACAGCCTGAGGTATGAAGACATTTGTGCTGCCCATTACATTACAAACCACAGGAGAGGGCAGATTCTCCAGCAGGATAGCGCTCCTTCTCTTACTTCAGCCTCCACATCAAAGCTCCTGAAAGCAAAGAAGGTCATGGTGCTCCAGGATTGGCCAGCCCAGTCACCGGACATATGAATATTATTGAGCATGTCTGGGGTCAGATAGGAGAGGCATTGAAGATGAATCCAAAGAATTTTGATGAACTCTGGGAGTCCTGCAAGAACGCTTTCTTTGCCATTCCAGAGGACTTTATTAATAAGCGATTTGAGTCATTGCAGAGATGTATGATGCAGTCCTCCAAGCTCATGATGGAGTCAGACACAATATTCATTCTGTTTCCACTGCAGCATGACTTTATATTCTATACTGGACATTATTTCTGTTCAGTGACAAGACTTTTTTTCTAAGCAAAGTCAGACCTTACTGTCCTTATTAAATCATTAAAAATCAAGGCATGATCTTATTTTATTTTGGTCAAAAAAGCGTCATCTAGAGGCCTTTGCTTTTCATATAAGCCACTTCTGATACCAAATGATCAACTAGAAGTCGAGTTATTATTTGTTGTTACTAAATCTTGGATAGGCGACAAGACTTTTGTCAGGTAGTGTATAAGAAATAATATATATAGAAAAATAAGTCAGTAAAATAACTGAAAAAGTACTTGACCAAGTGTTTTTACCATAATTTACAACACCAACAGAGACAATTTAACACTTCAAACTATTACAAATGTGAATAAAAGTATTTTTTTCAAACTTTTTAACATCAAAATTTGTTGGAGGAATAATCAAGGTCCCATAATGCACATTAAAAGCATAAATAAATCACAAAATGCAGATCATTTTATACAGTCTAGGCTCCACCTCCAGATATTTAGCCCTGCCTCCATCATGTAGACTCCACCCACTAATATTATGTCGCCCAATCACTGATGGCGTGTCCAAAATACTTACTTATATAGTTAATGAAAAGCAGTATGGGAGGAGAGGATCATTTAGAAACACAGTAGGCCAAAAATAACCGTATGACCTGCTGCTGTACATCTGACAAGATTCTGAAGTGCGCATCCAGTGGACACTTTACTATCCCATGAGGCCATGCGGGAGAATTTACGAATGGAAGTGAAGCAACACAACTGACATGTGTAGGTCATGTGGTAATGACCTATGTTATAAGTCAACCACAAAGAACATGTCATGACCTCTTTTAAGGCCTCTATTATGCACTGTCAGCATACAAAGGTTCACAGTGAAATCTTCCCATAATGCAGTGCACTTTAGAGCTGATAGCAGGAACAATGCACAGGAGGAAAAGGCTATTTTGGTGTAGTGTGCTGTTTGCATGTGTGTGTGTATACTGGATTTGGTGATTTACAAGGACAGATATTTGTATAATGACATAGGTATGACCTAGTACTTTATTAAGGGGGGTTTTGAGGACATCTCTTGTGTCCTTGCAATTCAAAATGCTTAAAAATCATACTTAATAGGGTCTTTTGACATTTAAATTTGGCCTGTTAGGGTTGGTTTAGGGGTAGGAGTGAGTTAAGGCCATATTATAAACGGTTTGTATGATATGCATATTCTGTACATGACAAAGATCGATCAAGGTTGCATAACCATGTGTGTCTGCATAAGTGGCTTATGAAGTGTGCATGGTGTGTGTGAGTGTGTGTGTGTGTCCTTAAGCTGTCTTATCAGAGGATATCCTGAGGATCGATGCTGCTCTTTCTGCTTCACGGTCATAGTCAAGTGTGTGTGTGTGTGTGTGTGTGTGTGTGTGTGTGTGTGTGTGTGTGTGTGTGTGTGTGTGTGTGTGTGTATTTGTAATGATGCAGTTTAATTTGTCACAATATGTCATAATACTCAACTGTAGATGCACATTTATACATTTATTTAGGGTTATTTTCACTTCTGGTTAAATGTCATTGACTCTGTATTTATACTCTGCATAATGACAATAAATCTAAACATAATGTAATCACAAACCAGCCATTTTTAACCATCAAAGCCAGTATATTTCAATGGTTTCTAATGAGGACTTTTTCTGCTATGATTTATTGATTTTAGCATGCCACAAATAGAAATACCAATGGACCCTTTTAACATTTCTGGGTTTCTCAGTAGAGAAAGTCATCATAGTTGGTAAACTTAGAGCGCAGTGAATGGGAGAGTACAACAAATACATTTTTTACAATCCTATTTGCTGAAATAATAAAAGAAAAACAACACAATGGTGTTATCAAGACTTTCAGAAAAAGGAAAAAAATAATGTGAGACTGATAACGGCAGAAAGAAGAGAGAATAATGTCAAATGTAATGTCCTGCACCTATACACACTGCAGTAGAAACACCTTTCATAAGCAGTAATTCGTTTTAATGCAAAGGTGATGCAATACATGCATAAATACATATAAATGTTCATACGTTTAAAAAAAAATCAAGATATTAAGAAGGTTTAAGGATTTAAGATGCTGATGAGCGTTAAATGTGTCATAACAGTCTTGTAATGAGGCTCCATAGAGACATTACAATTCAATTCAATTTAATAAGTGCTTTATTGGCATGACAAATGTTACAAATGTATTGTTAAAACATTTATAAAGTTTACATGTATTTAAAAAAAAAGACGTAGTAAACAAAGTAAATAATAGTATAGTATTAAAAATTATAATAGTTTAATAATAATAGTAAAAATGATCATTTATTAAAAAACAACAACAAAAAAAAGAGTAAACACAGTAAATAGTAGTATAGTATTAAAATATATAATATAATAATAATAGTAAAAAAAACATACATTTATAAAAAAAAACATGGTAAACAAAGTAAATAGTATTAAAATGTATAGTATAATAATAATAATAATAATAGTAAAAAGAACATGCATATATAAAAAAAACATGGTAAACACAGTAAATAGTAGTATAGTATTAAATATATATCATAGTATAGCAAAAATAGTAAAAAGAACATATGTATATATAAAAAGCAGTAAACACAGTAAATAGTAGTTTAGTATTAAAATATATAATAATAATAATAATAATAATAGTAAAAAAAACATACATTTATAAAAAAAAACATGGTAAACAAAGTAAATAGTATTAAAATGTATAGTATAATAATAATAATAATAATAGTAAAAAGAACATGCATATATAAAAAAACATGGTAAACACAGTAAATAGTAGTATAGTATTAAATATATATCATAGTATAGCAAAAATAGTAAAAAGAACATATGTATATATAAAAAGCAGTAAACACAGTAAATAGTAGTATAGTATTAAAATATATAATAATAATAATAATAATAATAATAGTAAAAAGAACATACATATATTAAAAAAAACATAGTTAACACAGTAAATAGTAGTATAGTATTAAAATATATAATAATAATAATAATAATAATAATAATAATAATAGTAAAAAGAACATACATATATTAAAAAAACATAGTTAACACAGTAAATAGTAGTATAGTATTAAAATATATAATAATAATAATAATAATAGTAAAAAGAACATACATGTATTAAAAAAACATAGTTAACACAGTAAATAGTAGTATAGTATTAAAATATATAATAATAATAATAATAATAATAATAATAGTAAAAAGAACATACATATATTAAAAAAAACATAGTTAACACGGTAAATAGTAGTATAGTATTAAAATATATAATAATAATAATAATAGTAAAAAGAACATATGTATATATGAAACATAGTTAACACAGTAATTAGTAGTATAGTATTAAAATATATAGCAGTATAAGAAAAATAGTAAAAAGAACATATGTATATATAAAAAGCAGTAAACACAGTAAATAGTAGTATAGTATTAAAATATATAATAATAATAATAATAATAGTAAAAAAGAACATATGTATATATAAAACATAGTTAACACAGTCAATAGTAGTATAATGTTAAAATATATAGCAGTATAATAATAATAGTAAAAAAGAACATACGTATATATAGTAAACAACAACAAACATAGTGACCTAAGTAAATAGTATTATATTATTATAATATATAGTATAATAATGATAATAATAATAATAATTACAATGTATCATTTAACATTTATGGATAAACAGTAATAATGTGTTAGAATAATCAGTATATTTACAATGATTCAGTTATAATAATCTAGATGTGTGTGTGTACAAAACATTACAGTTTCCTTTAGAATTATTACAAATTCCATTATTACCATGTAAACCATTCTAACTTCTGCGATTGTTTCAATAGTTTTTTGCAGCAGTGTGATTAGTCGTCCAGTGTGTTGCTTGTGTTTTTGCCTGTTGTCCTGCTATCGATCAGTGGAAAGCCGGCTGATAAAGGTGTGCGGTGGAGCAAACACAGCTGTCGTTTGAGGCGCTGAAGCTCACGAGAGGCTACTCTTCCTCCTTTATTTTTCCCAGGATGCACTGGGCTCCCGAGCGGCTGCTCTGTTGCTGTTTGTGCTCTTCTGCTTTCACTCATTAGTTGCTCACACATTACTGTACGTCACTGCCGAGACACACTGTACTCATGCAAGAACATGTGCATCGCATGATACGCATGACTGTCTTGTGAGGAATTGACATTATATTATATTATATTATATTATATTATATTATATTATATTATATTATATTATATTATATTATATTATATTATATTATTTTATATTATATTATATTATTTTATACTATTTTATACTATATTATTTTATATTATATTATTTTATATTATATTATATTATTTTATATTATATTATTTTATATTATATTATATTATATTATTTTATATAATATTATTTTATATTATATTATATTATTTTATATAATATTATTTTATATTATATTATATTATATTATATTATATAATTTTATATAATTTTATATTATATTTTATTATATTATATTTTATTATATTATATAATTTTTTATAATTTTATATTATATTATATTATTTTATATAATATTATTTTATATAATATTATATTATATTTTTTTATATAATTTATATTATATTATATTATATTATATTATATTATTTTATATTATATTATATTATATTATTTTATATTTTTTATATTATATTATATTATATTATATTATATTATATTATATTATATTATATTATATTATTTTATATTATATTATTTTATATTATATTATATTATTTTATATTATAATATTTTATATTATATTATTTTATTTTATATAATATTATTTTATATTATATTATATTATTTATATTATATTATATTATATAATTTTATATAATTTTATATTATATTTTATTATATTATATTTTATTATATTATATAATTTTTTATAATTTTATATTATATTATATTATTTTATATAATATTATTTTATATAATATTATATTATATTTTTTATATAATTTATATTATATTATATTATATTATATTATATTATATTATATTATATTATATTATATTATATTATATTTTTTATATTATATTATATTATATTATATTATATTATATTATATTATATTATATTATATTATATTATATTATATTATATTATATTATATTGCAAGCATCTTCAAAAACCTAACATCTGTCTTTAATAATCTGCACTACCTGACAAAAGTCTTGTCGTCGATCCCAGTTGTAAGAGCAACAAAAATAACTTGTCTTCTAGTTGATCATTTGAAAAAGTGGCAGAAGGTGGATTTTTCTGATTAATCATCTGTTGAACTGCATCCCAATCATCACAAATACTGCAGAAGACAGTATCAAATTATTATTTGTTGTTACTAAATCTTGGATAGGCGACAAGACTTTTGTCAGGTAGCGTACATAATTTTCTCAGTAGAAATGAAATTTTTTTAAGCTGTTAAATAAAGAAAGCCCAAAATGCACAGAGGTCAGTGGAGTTGTGTACAGGTGAAAGTGTTAAAGCCGTGCGACATAAACTAATTGTATCCGCCACTTCAGCGTTAGAGTGAAGTAAAAAGCCTTTGAAAGAGCTGCCATTCCTGTGTTGTGTGGACTTCGGCCTGCAGCTTCATTCACTATTTAGTTCTGCTGTAATTTTTATGATGCCGTTGTGACACGTTGGCTGTTAAAACCACCGTTATGAGCCGTAGAGAAGCAGAGATACACAATCACAGCTGCCACAGTTTGTCACGCTTGTTTTGAGGCGCTTCTCCTGCTTCAGTGCTCATTTTCATACTTAAATATGAATATAAACCATCAGCTGAGACTGTAACGTCAGTACTGTGTACTGGATTAGTGATCTGAATACGTTTATTTATGTTTATGCACACGAGTGTTTAACAGTTTGGGGTCAGAAGAGCAGGATATTATTATGATTTTTGAAGGATCATGTGATGCTGAATGCTGAAAATTCATCTTTGAATCGCATGAGTAAATTATATATTATTCTTAATGATTTTTCATAGCATATATTTTGTAATTATACAACATATATTTCAATAGAAGAAAGTTATTTAAACTTGTAATAACGTTTCACAATTTTAAATGTATTTTTAAATTAAATGAATACAGAACAAAATAAATTTTTTAGCAAATAAATGCAGCCTGTGTTCATTTTAGAGACATTGAGATTATAAAAAATCATTAATAATAGATAGAAAAGTATAGAAAAATAGAAAAATAGAAAATAAAATGAATAGAATAGAATAAAAAACCTTTATACACAATTTTTTTGTTACTGTATAGTAAATAATCTTAAATTATGAAAGTACATTTAAAAACTACGATGTATAAATCCTTCGGTTTCATTTATTTGCTAATATATGCAAAAATGTTATCTAGTGTAATTTATATTCAACTTTCAACAGTTTTTTTAATTGTTCCAATAAATGTTATTTGAATAATAATAACATTAATAATAAACATTTTTGTAACTAATAAGGGCGTCGCACACCGAATGCGCTTCTCAGCGCTGCCACATGGCGCGTACATGACAGTTGGAAGTATCGTACACCAAACACGAACATTCGCATGCTATTTAAAATGAAACTATTCAGACGACACTCTGTGGCGCGGCAAAAATATGAACAGTGTCCTGAGTCGTAGCTGGGCGTGCGGACAGCCGCCGACTTGCAGCACCGGTGTGCGTACCCTGATATAAATCTATGTTTAGAATTCTGAAATACATGGCACATCTGGTATGCGACCCCCTTTATAAGCAATGTTTTGACCTCAGTTTTTGTTTGTTGTTTTGTCATGTGGTTAAACGTTAATATATGAACATAAATGTGTTTACGCTCAGTTGTGCGCATGTTTTTTAGGTGTATGTTCAAAATTGATGTGCTTCTTTACATTTCCATTAAGCAGTTTTTATGAGATATTCCAAAATGCACATCAAAAAAGTTGGATGAAAACACAGCTAACGAAGAACTCCTGTTCAGATTAGGTATGGTTTTATTTGACAAGCGATATGGCCATTTTTATAAAATAAATAATACTTTTTTCCCCAATCTCATTTATTTAAATTTGGCGCCACCTATTTTTGCGGATATAAGAAATTTTTGATGCATGGATTCGTTTTATAGGATGTTTTTAACGGTCATCAGCATCTTAAATCCTTGAAATTTGTTTATATTTTGATTTTATATACATTTGTAAAGCTTTTATTATATCATCTTTGCATCAAAAAAAACAAGTTACCGCTTTTGTGAGGTGTTTCTAATGCAGTGTATGGGGCAGGACAGTAAATCTGACATTGTTCTCTCTTCTGGCTGCCGTTATCAGTCTCCAGGGGCGGACTTAGTGATTTGGGGGCCCTAAGCAATTCCAGGTATGTTGCCCTTAGGGATGCTCATTTCGGTTCATTTTCCCAACCGACAATCGCCGCTGGTTAACCAAATATTAACCACTAACTGGTCAGATTAATATTAAATTGCTATTTAATAAAAAAAAATAATTGACGCGTCTATTTTGTGTCTGACACATTAAATATTGCATTTTAAAATACTGATTTATTCTAACGTGCGAACAAGGTGCATATGTTGTCTTTTTTTAAAGTATATGCTACTATAGCATAGGCTACAGTATAATAGTTTTTTTTTGCATATAGTACTGCGTTGATTTGCATACAGTACATGTTTTATAGTTTATATAGCTATAAAATGAAAGCCTCAGTTTGGTGTGGGGGTTATCATTATGCAAAAATCAAGTAAATCATTTCATTTGTTTGATTCATAGATTAGGTTATGTAGGCATTTTTTTATTTTTGGATCTTTTATAAGAGCTATTAATAACAATTTTCCAAATGAATAAAAAGGTTGGTTTGTTGGTTCTACACTGTTACGTCCTTTTAGATGTTAATATTAAACTAAGGGTATTTGACATAACATATAATAGTTTCGTGTGTGTCACAAATGGAGGGAGAAAGAAAACCACAGAAAACCAAATATCACTGCAATTATTTATTGCCCACACTTCCAGTGAAATCAGTGAAAATAGATTGTACCGTGAAAGAAAAATATTTACTATAGATTACCTGTTGGAGAGGAGGTAGATAGAGGTGCTTAAATCAAAGAAATAAATATAACAAAACACATTAACTGTATTAAACAACTAAACTAAATATGAAAAGAAAAGCATGAAAAGAAACATCTTCAACGTACCAAACGTCTTAACTAAACTACTCTAAATAAAAATAAAACATACACAAAACAGCACACTCTCCTAAACCTAATGGAAATAATACATGAAGGATCCTGAGTGTTTGTATATGTATATCGCGCGACTTACTCACTCCTACACCCTCTCCGAGGTATCACTTAAAAGCATCAGTTAACTGTACAAGTTCACGAGCAAACACATTGCCATTTCGAATCTCACAAGACTTTAGACAAGAACCTTAAATCACCAGCAAAGGAAACACCTTCTCTCAGACTAGTCCTCGCAAGAGAGACTGTTCTCATCGAGACCCACAGAAAGAGTGAGAGCGAGATAGAGAGAGAGATCGCCATTGCAGTTTGGGCTCTGCTTTTAAACGCTACGCCGACCAGCGATTGGTAGCGCGAATCCAGCGTCAGCAGCCTGCGTCATCAGCACGAAATGCGGATCCTCCAATGCCGTTCGTACCTGTAACACACGCGTAAACGACACACCCATATACAAACAAACACACACACACAGACCCAAAATACGTTCTGCAAGCGAACGTAACATACACTAAATCATCAAAACTATATGATTAATATATTCATTCTACTTGGCATTCATCAGGGGCCCTAAGCGGCTGCTTACCTCACGTATTGGTTAAGTTCGCCCCTGTCAGTCTCACACTATTTTTATTTTATTTTTATGAAAGTCTTGGTAACACCATCATAGACATTTTCTTTTATTAGTTTTATTATTTGAGCAAATATTAATGCTATATTAATTAAATATTTCAAAAAATGATTTGTAGTGCTCTTCCATTCACTGCGCTCTAAGTTTACCCAAATATGATGACTTTCACTGCTGTAAAAAGGATCTAGATATGGATTATTAGACGGTATCATTTACTGAGCTGTATTTCCATTAAAAATACCGTCCTATATTCGAGACATTACGGTATTTCCAGTTAGCTTGTATTGGAATGAACGATGTTTGTTCTGGAGGCTCACAAACACATGCAGCGTCTTCAGCTCATTCACATTCACATCCCATCGGGCGCTGTGTTTGAATGCATAAGCACAGAAAGAAAAACATGAGTCAGCATCTGCTGTAGAAAGAGGATCAATGAGACGCTATTAGAGGACTTTTCCCTCCGGCTGTTCACAACGGCCCTGATCAGCCCGACCCGATCAATACTGTTTCCAGCAGCAACACTCGCTCTGTTCCCTAGAAGTGTTGTTGAAATCACCTCTGCACAAACACACACACACACACACACATACACACACACACACACACACACACACACACACACACACACACACACACACAATCACAGTAATCCAGCACATTAGCCTTAAAAGAGAGAGTCCATTTCAGCAGCTAATGGCCAGCTCTCACCGGATGTTGTAAAGGTTGCGCTGGAGAGCCAGCTAATGTGTGCTTTTGAAGGCCTGAACACCTTCTCTTGTTTTAAAGCACACAAACACACACATGTGCTGAAGGTTAAGAGAGTTTACGGGATGTTGTTTGCACTGAGCTCCTTGCTGGAGAGGCTGTTTTCATACTCGAGGAGACGTTGACTTTTAAAGGGGTCATGAACTGAGAAAGGAAAATTTGGTTGATCTTTCAGCTTATTAAAGGTCATAGTATTATAGAAACATTCAGTAATTTTAAGAACTCAGACATTCATCGATCCTCTAAAAGCAGCTCATATTGAAAACCAATCCGACAAAATGGAGGACCTGGAATGCTCTACTTTATGATGTAATAGGGTGTATGATAAGCTCCGCCTCCACTGTTAATATTGAAAATTGTTAGCCAGTCAGAACAAGGGGGCGTTTACATATGAGTCTACAATCTGCCGCGCCCACTCAAAATGTGTCTTCCAATGAAGAGGATAAGCTAAATCATACAATGTTTTGAGTAATTAAAACATATTATACAGCATAATGGCTTCACAGCAAGAAGGTCACTGGTTCCAGCCCTGGCTGGGTCAGCTGGCGTTTCTAACTGGAGTTTGCATGTTCTCCCAGTGTTGGCGTAGGTTTCCTCCGGGTGCTCCGGTTTCCCCCACAAGTCCAAAGACATTTGGTACAGGTGAATTGGGTAGGCTAAATTGTCCGTAGTGTATGTGTATGAATGAGTATGTATGGATGTTTCCCAGTGATGGGTTGCAGCTGGAAGGGCATCCACTGGGTAAAACATACGCTGGATAAGTTGGTGGTTCATTCCGCTGTGGCGACCCCTGATTAATAAAGGGACTAAGCCGAAAAGAAAATGAATGAATGAAAACATATTATACGTGGACTTAAACAATACAAACTTTAAAGCTGAGGTAGTTAATCACCCCTTTAAGATCTGTTTATTTACAAAGAGTTACAAAGAAAGACACTTGACCAGTGTTGGAGTAATGCGTTAGATCTAATTTGAGTTGCATAAGCAGATTACTTTTAGCAACTACTGTAATAAATCAATGCCTTTTTAATTTGCGAGAAAATATCTGAGCTACTTTACTCATTTGTTGACTGTCGGCTCTCCTGTCACCATGTTAAAAGCAACATAGGCTCATTCTGAAAACGTAGCCCTATATACGTTTCTGGAGATCGCGAATTATGAAGCTAAAGCTACGTATGGCTGCATTTCGTCTTTCAAAATAAAGCTACGGCGTCCGTTCTTTTTCGCGCTAACCAGCTGACCACTTAACTGCATTTGTACGACTTTCCCGCTGTTACCAGTTTGTCCGGTAGCTCGACACGTATGTCAGCGGACTTGAGATGCAGAGCATAGTTGACAGCGACTACGGGGTTTGAGTCCAGTAAAGAACGGTTCCAGAAAGCAAAAACAGAAGCTAAAAAATAAAATAAGCAAGTAAATAACATGGTGAGAATGTGGTAAAATCTGAAAACGTGGTAAAAATCAGGGGGCTTTTCTTTTTCTGGATTGCTTTTCAAAAAACTGCAGTTGGGTTTAGGGAAGGGGGTGGGCAGTTCAATCTGTGCTTTTCAAAATACTACTGGTTGGGTTTAGGGATAGGGTGGGTGAGGGGGAAATCAGTCAGTCAATCAGTGAGTTAGTCAACAGTGGCATCTGGTGGATTTACGTAAAAACAGCAGGTGCGAAAGGCACTCGCGAGAGAAATTTGAGATCTCCAAAGCCTACACAGCGGCCTCTGGTGGATTCGCCAAAACAAAAACTGCAAAAAAACATAGCTCCCGGGACATATTTTGCTCTCTCTCGAAATGTGTATTAGGGTACATAATCAGAATGAGCTCGGGTTGGTTAAAAGAAAGTAGGAGAATGTGCAGATATATGGCATAAGACATGGATACCTGAGATTTACTGTAGTCCTTAAATGGAAGCATGTATTTACTCATCTCACTTGCTCAAAAACAGATTCGGCATATCTTAAAATCAAATTAAAATCAATTAAAACTGAATTACAAACTCTGAATATTCATTGCTGAAGAGTGCTTTTCATGCATCCTATATGCTTCATCAATTGAGCTCAACTGTATACTATATGCAGTGCTTAAATTGTAAATTGCGAGGTCCCGGAACAGATCAGGGTCATGGATCTGGCATGTTACCAGAGGAGGGAGAGGTTTACGTAAGTGAAGATCGGGGTGGGAGTCGGGGGATCTGTGTGGCGGACGAGAGTGAAGAGCGGGGTGTCCCAGACAAGAGTAAAGAGGGTTGGTTGGGGAGTCGCAGAAAAAAGTAAAGAGCCTGCAATGAGGAGGATCAGTACAATGAGGTGCCGGATCAGATTTCAAAGGTGCCGGATCCGGAAATTAAGCCCTGACTGTATGTGAATTTCCATTTCCATTTTATATTATCATAAAATATTTACATAATTATATATTAATAATTATTAGACACCTTGAGAGTACAGAAAAATAAATCAAATACAGTTGCTAAAAGCCATAACAATCCACATCATCCGTTAAACATTTCAAATTCATTAATAACCCCTTTCAGATGGACACAACATCAATCGATCATAAATCGATGCCAGTTATAGCCAGTTTTACATTACATTACTTCTACGATATGTTTGGCCTTTAAAAGACACAAAAAAGTGTGTTTAGCAAGCTGTTGGCTGACTCACGACACTCCTCGCTGCTTTCCGTCTGGAGGAGAAACAGAAAGAGGAAAAAATGTACTGAAAGGAAGGAGCTGAAAGACTCCTACGCGAGGAGGGATGTCGTCTCAGTCCACTTAACCTCAGTTTCTCTGCTTTCTATATTTAATCGGCCTTTTACACTTCCCAGCAGAACCACATGTGCGCTCGGTGGAAGACCTGAGGAAAACACACAGCAGACAAAGACTTTCTGGAGGCTTTCACAAAATTTTCTGGCTCCAGATGCTTCTCAAACCTGTCAGGAAACTAAAGTGAAGCATACTTTTGTTTATTTAATTATTTACTTTGTAAACATTCATAAACTTGTGCATTCATTCATTCATTTTCTTTTCGGCTTAATCCCTTTATTAATCTGGGGTCGCCACAGCAGAATGAACCGCCAACTTATCCAGCATATGTTTTACGCAGCGGATGCCCTTCTCTGGGAAACATCCATACACACTCATTCACACTCATACACTACGGACAATTTAGCTTACCCAATTCCCCTATAGCGCATGTCTTTGGACTGTGGGGAAAACTGGAGCACCCGGAGGAAACCTACGCGAACACGGGGAGAACATGCAAACTTGAACCAGGCTTGAACCAGCGATCTTCTTGCTGTGAGGCGATCGTGCTACTCACTGCGCCACCGTGCAGCCATTAATTCAAAGTGCTTTACATAAACAAGAATAACAGAAACAAGACAATAAAAGCAATTAAAACAAGTAAAAATGATTAAAAACGGATTAAAATCTGAGGTTTTAAAGAAATGAGCCATAGAAGTGTCTCAGAATGCGTCAGTATTCCAGTGGTTGTAATCAGATTTGTAATCCAGTGTTCATTTGTGCTTCATCTAAAACTACATATTTATAATCCACTGACATTATCTTCAGCAGGTCAAAACTCTAACTGCAGACGGCTGCTTCTCACTCAGGGCTGTTTATGCTAATGAGGTGTTTCTGAAGTGTTTCTGCAGACTTTTATTATCAAGTCTGATTATTAAAAATTGAATTAATATATTTTTACTATTAGAGGCTGGCTATATTCACACACTGCTGACACACAACTGTGTTTAAACCCCTTGTGAAAGTGATTTTAGCACAATAGCTCCCCTTTAGCAAGCGGAGATGTGATGTATGAGCAGCGTCATGCTTCATATGTCTGTCAGACGTGCAGATGTGCTGCGCTTTACAGCTTCTGCTAAATGCCTGAGCTGTAAAACAAACACACAAGCTGCATGAAGAGATGAGCTGTGACTGTCAGAAACGCCTCGGTTTGTGGTTTGATCGGCCGTGAAGAGTCGGCACAGGTCAGGAGTCAGGAGTGTGTGAATTATTGATGATGCCGCATGTCGATCAGAAAGTGTGTGTGTATGTGTGTGACCTCATGATCTCTCCTGCAGAGGCAGAGGTCATGACCTTTTGATCTTCGTGACCTCTTGACTCTCAGCGGGAGACATGCGACCCTTCGTTATGTGGAAGAAGAAGAAAGTAAAACCTTTCTCAAACCTATACAGTAGGCGAGTCTTGTGAGTAGGTGAGAAAAATACAAATTAATTATGCTTAACAACATTAATGTGTGATTGTATATACATTGTGTTTGAAATGTAAGCATATTTGTTTTAATAGTTCATTTTTAAACCAATGGTTTTATATATTTGAGCCATGGGCGACACTGTGGTTAGAACTGTCGCCTCACAGCAAGAAGGTCACTTATTCGAGTCCCGGCTGGGTCAGTTGGCATTTCTGTGTGGAGTTTGCATGTTCTCCCTGTGTAGGCGTGGGTTTCCTCCGGGTGCTCCCACAGTCCAAACACATGCGCTATAGGAGAATTGAATAAACTAAATTTTCCATAGTGTATGAGTGTGTATGGGTGTTTCCCAGTACTAAGTTGCAGCTGGAAGGGCATCCGCTGCGTAAAACATATGCTGGAATAGTTGGCGATTCATTCCACTGTGGCAACCCCTGATAAAGTAGAGAACTAAGCCGAAGGAAAATGAATGAATGACATATTTGATAAATGCAAATAGGTGGCGCAGTAGGTAGTGCTGTCGCCTCACAGCAAGACAGTCGCTGGTTCGAGCCTCAATTGGTTCATTTGGCATTTCTGTGTGGAGTTTGCATGTTCTCCCCGTGTTGGTGTGGGTTTCCTCCGGGTGCTCCGGTTTCCCCCACAGTCCAAACACATGAGCTAAAGGGGAATTGAATAAACTAAATTGTCCATAGTGTATGAGTGTGAATGAGTGTGTATCGGTGTTTCCCAGTACTAAGTTGCAGCTGGAAGGGCATCCGCTGCCTAAAACATATGCTGGAATAGTTGGCGATTCATTCCGCTGAGGCAAACCCTTATAAATTAAAGAACTAAGCCGAAGGAGAATGAATAATTGAATAACATATTTGATAAATGCAAATATCTGCATGTTTGTATGTGCATGCATTTATAACATTAGTGTGCATACAGACTTATGCCATGCCAAATTATTTTATTTTAATGTATGACATACAGCAGGGATGTCAAACTCAATTCATGGAGGACCGCAGCCCTGCACAGTTTAGTTCCAACCCTAATTAAACACACCTGATCAAACTAATTGAGTCCTTCAGGCTTGTTTGAAACCTGCAGGTGAATGTGTTGAAGCAGGGTTACTATACTGTGCAGGTCTGCGGCCCTCCAGGAATTGAGTTTGACATCCCTGACATATAGGATTCATAAATATTTATATATTTATGTTTGTATGTGTGTGTGTTTTAATATTTTAATATTTAATCAACATACATTTGCATGATCTGTCCTAATACAAGCACATGCATCATTAAACTGCACACAGAAAGCTGTAGCTGATTGTGATTGCTCTAATCATGGCCATAACAACATAATCATAAAATCCTGTTTACACGAGCAGCAGCTTCATCGCAATACTGCTTAAATCGCATTATGAACATCTTTTGTTTTTCTCTGAGAGTGATTTTCCTATTTTCCTGGACTGGGTTTGTGTCCAGTAGTGTCGTATGGCAGCATTCAGCCTCTATAATCTGCAGTCAGAGCAATATCTGTGGCATTTTGCTGCATCTACACACTCAAATTGGATAAAAGATTGGAAATGCAGCAGTCAGTTTTTCTCAGTTTTTCATCTTTTGCTGTGTGTTCGGGCTGTGTGTGTGTGTATATATGTGTTTAACTTGTATTTCTTACCTTGAGGGGACCAAAGTATAGCAATACTAGTACATTTTGACATTGTGGGGACATTTATTTGGTCCCTATAAACAAATGAGCTCATAAATCACACAGATTGAAGAAATTTGAAGATGTAAAAATGCAGATTTGTCTTCTGAGGTTTGGGTTTGGGGATTGGATTGGGGTATAGGGGAGAGAACATGTGCAGAAGAAATATTATTATGTTTCAAGAGTTCGCACTTAGATATTGTTTGACAAATGTTAGCTGGTTTGGCATGCTGTCCCGGGAGAGAACCCTGAGCTCGGCGATAGTTGAGCCCAGGGCTCCCGCCTGGTCGATAGAGCGTATCAGGGGAGTACGAGATCAGGTGGTTCTCGAGAGCTCCCCGTGATAAAAGGAAGAAAAGAGGAGGCGAATGGGTGGATGGGGGGTTTCTTCGAAATGAAGATAAGGGAGTGATTTTCCCCAGGCTACTTATAGTGAGCTTGGATTGATCTGATTGGCTAGCTAATGATTGTGGATGAAGGATCAGCCGCGGTCAATAATATCACGTGTTCCTCTCGAAATTTGTTTATGAAACTTCATCTATGGAAAGTGCCCATAAACATAGCTGTCCAAGTGTGTGTGTGGGTGGGGGGGGGTTGTCATGGCTATCCATCCTCCGTCAGCTTCATCTGTGTGTTTCTGTCAGCAACACATGTTCTGGCACTGAATGCAGCCGTTGTAATGGAGAGAGAAAGTGTAAATAAACCCACACACACACACACACTATCACACATTTCTGCTGCTTTACTCTCTGTCCTGCATCTCTGCTTCCGGTTTCTGTGCATACAAACATTATAATATCTCCCAGTCTGACGAGATGCTGGCGAAAACTGAGCAGATCTGAAAATACATGATTATGAACACAAAAATTTCTCATATTATAATAAAAAAAGAAAACCAATCAAATGTTTTACCTTTTATTACTGGTGTATACCACAATTAGCATTTTAAACATTTTATTATTATAATTAGTAACTATGTTTGCTATATTTGCATATGCATACTGCTGCTTTTTCATTCAATTATTTGGTCACACTTTATTTTAATGGTCCGTTTGTTGAATTTAACTTACATTGCATCTACATGCCAACTAATTCTCTAGTTAAAAACTAGTTGGCATGTACTTGCTAAGTTTCTTATAGTCAGGTAAATATGTCTGTTGAAGGAGCAGTATCAGCAGATATTAAGCAGACAGTCTACTAATACTCAAATGGACCATCAAAATAAAGTGTTACCAATTATTTTATTACATTTCATTGTATTCATTTCCTAGAATTTTATTTATTATTTAGTTATTTCTGTACAATTTTATTAAATAAATATGAACTCATTGCTATACGAAATTAAATGTGCATATTTATGAGTCATAAAATCTGAGTCATCTCCATGGATTATTATTAAATATATCAAAAAGAAAAACAGAACAACAGTAGCTATTTTTCCATCCACTTATTTTGGATATGTGCATAAAAAATAGTTGATGGAAAAGCATAATGCACATAAGTTTTGAATATGCGCATAGCTGAGTAGGATAAGCTTTTCATTCGATAAGAAAGGATGTGCATAAACTACAATGTAAACATTTTCACTGATTAAAACAAATTTTAGTATTGCGCATTAAAAAAGTCATGTGATTTTGTTATAATAGATCATGTGATGATGAAAATGTGTGTGAATGGACAAACCAGCAGGCTGAGCACACTATAAAACATCAAAAATGTTGTTTTGGTCATTCTGAAACACCTTAACCATCTCAGTATTACTGTTAATATATTATTAATGACCTCCAGAATCAAGAGCATCTGTGCTTACGCCTTCAATCGCCACCATGTGTACATTGCGTGTCGCCATTTGTCGTCTGAGGTGCAAGTCATT
>LR812522.1:4195482-4210482 GCA_903798195.1 Danio kyathit | reverse complement strand
TAGTAGGTGATGTATGTGTGCGTGTGTATGTCGAGCAGGAGGTGTAAGAGCAATCCATAGCAATGACATGATCTCATCGTCCAAACTGATTGGATGAAACTCAGCGACTGAGCAGAGCTTCTGATTGGTCTCTCAGAAAGACAAATGAAACTCAAGCTCTTGAAATAAATGTATTGTTTGATAACTTCATCATCAGTGCGAGAGTGTGTGTGTGTGTGTGTAGCGTGGTGGTTTTGAATTGAGGCGGTTGTGTTATTCTGTGAACATACGCCAGAGCAGATGCTGCCTGTCCTGAAGATGCTGTGAATTTTTAAGATCTCTCTCTCTCTCTCTGTCTTTCTCTTTCTGTCTTTCTGAAACAATGACCATCCGCGGGCCGATACAGCAGCCATCCGGCCTCATGCAAGTCAGTTCCTCTTCCTCCATTAGTGATTCTCTGTATGTGTCAGTGCTTCATCTGCTTTTGATGTCTCTCTCTCTTTCTATCTCTCACTCTCTATCTTTCTCTCTTTCAATTTAGTTCAATTCATAAGAGCTTTATTGGCATGACCAGTATTGTTAAAGCATTGCAGATTACATAAACAATGAATAGAACTGTTAAATGATTACATAATACATACAGTTGAAGTCAAAATTTCCCAAATGATGTTCAACAGATTCAGGAATTTTTCACAGTATTTCCTATAATATTTTTTTATTCTGGAAAAAGTCTTATTTGTTTTTTTTCAGCAAGAATAAAAGCAGTTTTCAATTTTTTTAAAACCATTTTAAGGTCAACATTTCTAGCCTCCTTAAGCTATACTTTTATTCGATTGTCTACAGAACAAACCACTGTTATACAATGACTTGCCTAATTACCCTAACTTTAGCCTAATTAACCTAGTTAAGCCTTTAAATGCCACTTTAAGCTGAATACTAGTATCTTGAAGAATATCTAGTCAAATATTATGCGCGGTCATTATGGCAAAGATAAAAAAAATCAGATAATATAAATTAATTATTAAACTATTATGTTTAGTAATGTGTAGATAAAATATCACGGGTAAACAAAAATTGGGGAAAAATATATATATGAGAGTGCTAATAATTCAGGACAGTCTTCAACTGTATATACATGCAAAAATGAAAAGAAAACACACATATGGAATTTTGATAACTACATACACAAATAAGAGGAAGAGACTAATATGAGGATAATAAGATAAAAAGATAATGAGAAACATAATTTACTGTACAATACTCTTTCTCTCTTTTAATGTATTAAATATTTGAATAGTTGTGAATCTTGTTAGAGGGATTTTGATGCTTGAAATTATTTAAATAGTCATAATGAATTATTTATATTTTCAATTAAAATAAGATAGATGGATGGATGGATGGATGGATGGATGGATGGATGGATGGATGGATGGATGGATGGATGGATGGATGGACCGACCGATTGATAGATAGATAGAACGATAGACAGACAGACAGACAGACAGACAGACAGACAGACAGACAGACATACAGATAGATAGATAGATAGATAGATAGATAGATAGATAGATAGATAGATAGATAGATAGATAGATAGATAGATAGATAGATAGATAGATAGATAGATAGATAGATAGATAGATAGATAGATAGATGGATGGATGGATGGATGGATGGATGGATGGATGGATGGATGGATGGATGGATGGATGGATGGATGGATGGATGGATGGATGGATGGATAGCTAGATAGATAGATAGATAGATAGATAGATAGATAGATAGATAGATAGATAGATAGATAGATAGATAGATAGATAGATAGATAGATAGATAGATAGATAGATAGATCGTGTTATTTCTCATTTTTGTATGAATTATATTCATGTGTGTGTGAGCGAGGGAGTCAGAAACACTCTCCTCCTGTCCCCCTTCTATCTTCTGGTTTGCTTCTCGTGACCTCCTTCTCTCTTGCCCTGAAATCTCTCTCTCTCTCTCTCCCTCTCTCTCTCTCTCTCTCTCTCTCTCTCTCTCTTTTGGTGTGTGTGTGTGTCTGATCTCCCTGGTGTGTAGCAGTGCGGCGTCACTCTCTGCGTCAGTGTGCCATTACGTCAGCCCTGCATCGCGTCACCGCCGAGCTGCAGATGAGCTAACGCTGCTTTTTCTCTCTCTCTCTCCCCCTTTGTCTCGTTACCTGTGTGTTTAACTCTATCTCTTCCTCATGCAAACTTATATCTCGCTGTTTCTCCTGTGCAGTCTTCGGGCACCAGTGTGACGGTGGATATCGCGGTGATGGGCGAGGCTCATGGACTGATCTCAGACCTGCTGGCTGACCCGTCGCTCGCACCCAACATCTGCAGCACCCTGCGGGCCGTCAGTAACCTGCTGAACACCCAGCTCACCTTCCAGCCCCTGCACCACCGGCCGCGCCTGGGCCCCCTGCTGGCCTTCAGTGACGGACACACATGCTCAGACTCGGAGGAGGCGCCCGAGAAAGGAGAGAGGCTGGCCATTCCAAAGGTAAGGCCACACCCCTCTCCAGTAGCGGGATTTGATTGGGCGTTAACTCCACCCTAAGACCCACATTATGATTTGACTGGTCATGACAGGTGTTCTGGCCCCGCCCATTTTTCATTTGCATACTTTTTTACATTCTATTATTAACTTAGATCAAGGTTTTACTTTTTCAGTTTGCATTTATTATGATAAATGATTCAGGATATATAATGATCATATATAAGAATCCCCCGACAATGACTTCTCTTCTCTGACTGGTATGTGCTGGATCAAGGGGCGGGATCAGTCCAATAGCAAACCACAACCATCCAATCATTCAATTAGTTCCCCACGAACTAAATAAAGTCCTGCTCTACATTTGTTCTTGTTTGCCAAGCTTATATACATCTCAATACTGACTTTAATGCATAAACACTAGAACTACTGAGGGAGTCTTTGGCCAAGCAGATGTTGTGGCCCCACCCATTTTCCATTTGCATTCTTTTTTTCTATTCCATTCTCAAAACTTTCCTAATGTAAGGCCACACCCCTCTCCGGTCCCGGGATTTGATTGGTTGTTAACTTCACCCTAAGACCCGCCTTATCATTTGACTGGCCATGGCAGGTGTGCTGGCCCCGCCCATTTCCTATTTGCAGTTTTTTCCCATTCCATTCTCAACACTTTAGAACAAGTGAGTCATTGGCCAGGCAGGTGTTCTGGCCCCGCCCATTTTCCATTTGCATTATTTTTTTTCATTCTCAGCACTTTAGAATGAGGTTTTACTGTTTCAGTTTTCCTTATTTTATTTTACAATTTTATGATAAATTATTCAGATATATAATAATCATATATAAGAATCCCTCTTCAGTGGCTTCTCATCTCTGATTGGTGTGTGCTGGTACAAGGGGCAGGATCAATCCAATAGCAAACCACAATCATTCAATCAGTTCCCCATGGACTAAACGAAGTTCCGCTCTACATTTGTTCCTGTTTGCCAAGCTGATATACATCTTAATAGTGAAGTAAAAACAATCAACTTTAATGCATTAACTCTGGAACTACTAAGGAAGTCATTGGCCAAGCAGATGTTCTGGCCCCGCCCATTTTCCATTTGCATTCTTTTTTCCATTCCATTCTCATCACTTTAGAACAAAGTTTTACTTTTTCAGTTTGCATTTTTATTATATACTGTAATGCTATATAATCATCATATATATAATGTTTATGATATATTTGTAAATGAGACATTTGTAATCCTGAATCAAAATAACTTTCTAAAACTCAATATCAAATATCAAAATTCCTCTCCCTCTTCAATTGCTTCTCTGGGATCAATCCAATAGCAAACCACAACCATTCAATCAATTCCCTATGCACAAAAATCCTGTCCTACAATTGTTCTTGTTTACCAAGAAGATATACATCTCAGTAGTAAAGTAAAAACCATCAATTTAGGAGTCATTGGCCAGGCAGGTGTTCTGGCCCCGCCCATTTTCCATTTGCATTCTATTTTTTTCCATTCTCAACACTTTAGAACAAAGTTGTACCTTTTCATTTTTAAAATGTACAGTTTTTTTATTATCAATGATTTATCTGTGCACATCATTTCTTTTAAAATTATTTGATATGCTGAATCTTTCGAAAGTTCAATATCACATATCAAAATTCCCCTCTCCCTTCAATAGCTTCTTATCTCTGATTGGTGTGTGCAGTATCAGTCTGTTAATCACATGAGACACGTGTTTTCCCTCCAGTAAAAACATTTAGCAAAGTGAGGTATACCATAGGCGGAGCATATGTAAGGCTGGGGAAGGCATAGCCTCCCCCTGGCCAAAGACCACGGAAATAGCAGCATAGAAAAAAAAACTGGATTGAAAACATGTAACGGGTGTAAGGCGGAATATGAATGTAATTTAATGTTGATGATTAACAAAACACTTTAGTTATTGTAAGTTTGTCAATCAAATTTAAAGTTCCCCTCCACACAAAAATGGAACTGTCCAACCCCGCACTTTGCACTGATGAACTCTGTTTATTACTGTTCGCAGCAGCGCTGAAAACGAAACCAAAAGTGCTGACCAGCGAACTATTCTGATTTGCTAGTCAAGGACATAAGTAATAAAATGACAAATGAGTATTACGAGAGAGATATAATAATACATTATTCTGGTTTAACTTGTTTTCAGCATTAAATGAAATTAGTAGTTTCATTGTAACGTAGTCTAGCCTATACAGTAGTGTAGTAATCTTGTTTATAATATAATATAATATAATATAATATAAAATAATATATTATAATATAATATAATATAATATAATATAATACATACCATTTATTATATTATTATTATTATTATTATTATTATTATTATTATTATTATTATTATATACACTCCCGGTCCAAAGTTTGGGTTCGTGGGATTTTTTAATGTTTTAAAATAAGCTTCTCCTGTTCAGCAAGGCTGTATTTATTTAATCAAAAATACAGTACAAATTGTAAAATTGTGAAATGTTATTGCACTATAAAACAACTGTTCAAAAGTAGTTTATCATTTAATTTAATCATTTATTCCAGTGATTTTAAAGATGAATTTTAAGCTTCATTACTCCTGTCTTCAGTCACATGATCCTTCAGAAATCACTCTAATATTAATTATTATTATTATTATTATTATTATTGTTATTATTATTATTTTTGTTATTATTATTATTAATGATAATAATAATAAAAGCAACAAGAAGTAATAATTTCATTTGAAACTACATATAATAAGTAATAAATAAATATTTAATAAATACGTATTTAACAATTTAAAAAATTTTTTTATATTTAATAAATGCCGCCTTGATGAACAGAATTAGTGTAGTGTAGATCAGTGGGTTAGTTTAATAAAATAATTTAGTGTGCGTGTTGAATTTAATAGACATTTGTTTGGGGGGGTGATCTAGTGTCTCATGCACAATTATAAGCTATATTACAAAAAAGATAATATTTTAGGGTTCTGACTTCATAAAATATGCATTCAAAGCTTAATTTTAAAATCTCAATAGAAGCTTCAAATTGAAATATGGCATGAGAAAAGTTTAATTTGGCACAGTCTAATATTGAATTAATATGAACAGGTATAGAGATTGTGTAGTTATTAACCAGTGTTAACTAATGCAGGCTTATTGCAAAGTTGTGATGAAACAGAAGTAGCGACAAATCCATTATTTCATAATGTGACCTACATTATTATAAAAGAAAGGACACGTAAGACTTAAGAAGTTCTGTGCATTGGTTGTTGATTAGATTTAGAGATGTGGGTGTGGCATTCAAAAGTGTGTGGGCGGAGTTATGCAATCTAAATGACTGAAGATTCCCTGAACACTGCATGTGGTTTTAACTGGAAGATGTGCTTCTGATGACACATGACATTCCTCAATTAGTTCAGCACAAGTAAGAATACAGAGTTCATACCTATGGGACGTTGTGTAAATCTTGTCCTGTGGGTAGCGGAGCTTAGCAGGTCAATTAAGCTTCATTTTGTGAAAATGAAGATTTTTTTCTGCAATCTTTTTTATTTGACATTATTGCTGCTGTGTAATTCATGAATGGCCTGTGTTATCTTGGTGGAACCAGCGAAGACTTTGAGACAAAGGAAAAAGGCTGCATTGTGTTTAATGGTTTACTGCCAACACACACATACACACGTTCCTTCCTCATTCACGCCAGCATGGCAGGTCTCTAATGTAGCGGACAATGACGCACATTCTCACAGAAGGCTTTTAATGTTTCACCAGCACTGCAGTTAAAAATGCATGCCGGCACTTAAAGAGTAGGTGAGGCAAAAGTCACTATCCGTCCCGCTCTTTTCCCAGGCTGCAGCGCTCAGCAAACAGCACCAGGAGATGTTTATTAAAGCCCATTCATTACACCTGGCCCATATGTAGGTCACAGCACGCTACGCTCTGATAGTGAGCAGAATTCACAGCGCCCGCCTCTGTTATTTTTCCACAGCGTATATAATGTGATATTTTGGCGGTTTGAAGAAAAACACACGAGCCGGTCTGGTTCTTTAAGCAGCGTTTTTATCTGTCAGTCGCGCAGCTGTGTCAACAGCAGAACTATCAGAATAAAAACGCCATGAAGTGATTTCGCTTTCATCGACGGTGACACGATTTAGAGAAGGTCACGAGGAAATACTTGCGGCCTGTCTGAGTGTCCAGTTTGGCTGCGGCGCGTTAACTGTGGCCTTAACAGGAAACACCTTTTTTTTGTGTGTGTTAAATACCAAATCACTTTTTCTGTATAATGTAAGTCTGAAACAAAGAGAAAACTACTTTCCCTGAGGTGTTATATTTGTGCCCATTAAATGTCTATTTCTGAACATGTCAAATTAAATGCCAAAATCACTTTCTCTGTATATTTTAAGTCAAAAACTAAAAAAAAAACTACTTTTACTTAGGTGTTGCATTTCTGTCTGTTGATTTTTTATTTCTGAACATGCAAAATGAAATCCCAAATCACTTTCTCTGTGTATTTTAAGTCCAAAACAAACAGAGAAACTACATTTGCTAAGGTGTTACATCTCTGCACTTTGAATGTCTATTTTCGAACACCCCAGATCACTTTCTCTGTATATTTTAAGTCAAAATCAACAACAGAACAATACTTTTTATAAAATGTTACATTTCTGACCCTTAAAAGTCTATTTCTGAACATACAAAATTACACCTCAAATCACGTTCTCTGTATTTTTAATGTAAAAAAAAAACACTTTTTTAAGGTGTTGCTTTTCTGGCCAATTAATGTATATTTTTGAACTTGCACAATTGCATCCCAAATCATTTTCTCTGTATATTTTAATTAAAAAACAAAATACTGTTTAAGATGTTACATTTCTGTCCATTTAATGTCTATTTCTGAACATGTTAAATTCAATATCAAATCACTTTCTGTATATTCTGTATATCACTTTCTCTGTATATTTTAAGTCAAAATCAACAACAGAACAATACTTTTCAGAAAGTGTTTCATTTCTGACCCTTAAAAGTCCATTTTGAACATGCAAAATTATATACCAAAATCAAAAACAAACAAAAAAAACTACATTTGCTAAGATGTTACATTTCTGCCTATTGAGTGCATGTTTCTGAGTTTGCCAAATTAAATCCCAAATCACTTCTTTGTATACAGTATTTTAAGTCAAATAACAAAATACTTAATAAGGTATTACATTTCTCCCCATTGAATATCTATTTGTGAACATGCCATATTAAGTAAAAAACTAAGAAAAAAATTACTTTTACTGAGGTGTTACTTTTCTGCCCATTTAATGTCTATTTCTGAACATGCAAATTTACACCCCAAATCACTTTCTCAGTATATTTTAAGTCAAAAACAAACAAAGAAACTGCATTTGCTTAGGTGTTACATTTCTGTCCATTGAATGTCTATTTCTGAACTTGCCAAATCACATCCTAAATCACTTTCTCTGTATATTTTAAGTCAAAATCAACAACAATTCAATTCAATTCAATTCATCTTTATTTGTATAGCGCTTATACAATGTAGATTGTGTCAAAGCAGCTTCACATGGAAGATTATAGTGAATTGAAACAGAGTCAGTTCAGTTTTCAGAGATTAAGTTCAGTTCAGTTTAGCTCAGTTCAGTGTGGGTTAATAATCACTACTGAGAGTCCAAACACTGAATAGCAAATCCATCGATGCGCAGCTCTACAGATCCAACAGAACAATACTTTTCATAAAGTGTTTTATTTCTGACCCTTAAAAGTCAGTTTTGAACATGCAAAATTATATACCAATATCAAAAACAAACAAAATACACATTTTCTCTCTATATTTTAAGTCAAAAACAAAATACTTTTTACATTTCTCCCCATTGAATATCTATTTGTGAACATGCCAAATTAAATCAAAAACTAAGAAAACAATGACTTTTACTGAGGTGTTACATTTCTGCCCATTTAGTTTCTATTTGTGAACATGCAAAATTACACCCCAAATCACTTTCTCAGTATTTTTAAAGTAAATAAAAAACACTTTTCTTTAGGTGTTGCTTTTCTGGCCATTTAATGTATATTTTTGAACTTGCACAATTGCATCCCAAATCATTTTCTCTGTAAGTCAAAAACAAAAACAAAACAATACTTTTCATAAGGTGTTAAATTTCTGACCCTTAAAGTCTATTTCTGAACATACAAAATGATATGCCAAAATCCAAAACAAACAAAAAAACTACATTTGCTAAGGTGTTGCATTTCTGCCCATTAATTTTTTATTTCTGAACATGCAAAACTACATCCCAAATCACTTTCTCTGTATATTTTAAGTCAAAAACAAACAAAAAAACTACATGTGCTAAGATTTTACATTGCTGCCCATTTAATGTCTATTAATTGTTAAATTAATTCCCAAATCACTTTCTCTGTATATTTTACTTCAAAATCAACAACAGAATAATACTTTTCATAAAGTGTTACATTTCTGTCCATTAAATATCTATTTCTGAACATGCAAAATTATATGCCAAATCACTTTCTCTGTATTTTTGAGTGAAAAACAAACAACAAGAACTACATTTCCTAAGGTGTTGCATTTCTGCCTATTTATTGTCTATTTCTGAACATGCAAAACTACATCCCAAATCATTTTCTTTGTACATGTATGTTTAAAGTCAAAAACAACTTTTCATAAGGTGTTGCATTTCTGGCTATTTAATGTCTATTTCTAAACATGCAACATTACATCCCAAATTACTTTCTCTGTATATTTTAAGCCAAAAACAAACAAAAAACTACATTTGCTAAGATTTTACATTTCTGTCCATTTAATGTCTATTTCTGAACATTAAACACCAAATCACTTTCTCAGTATATTTCAGGTCAAAAATCCTAAAGGTGTTACGTTTCTGTCCATTAAATGTCTATTTCTGAACATGCAACATAGTTTTGCAGGTCAGAAAGTGTAAACCTTTGAGACATTATACATGCATGAGCTGCGCACATTTAAGATGAAAAGGCCGATTCCTCCAGTATTTCCGGACGTGAGGATTTGTAGCGAGTGCATACCTTTGTCCCAGACATTTAAAATGCTAATCTATTCGAGAACTAATAGGAAAAGAAAGTTGTTGAACTCAACGGTTCACTGCACTCTCAGGGCCCGGACTATTCCCTGCAGGTTTTGTTAGCTTTTTTTATGGACGTTTGTTTCTGACATGGGATTACAAAAAAATGCAAAGGTAATCCTGAGCTTATATCTCACTGTTCTGACTCGATTCTTCATTTACAGCTTGCAGATCTTAGTTTACACCATGCAATTCTGAATTTACAGCTCAGTTTTTACGTTACTTCTTGCAATTCGTAGCTTCCTAATTGCAATTTTCTGTTTACCTCTCACAATATTCATAACAAATACACTTTATTAAGCATATACACATAGACATCACCTATATGATATAATTCTGCAGGTACTGTATTATATAATACAATTGCATGTTTATATATATAATAACTTATATTTGATTGTAACTTTAACTTCATTTGTTAAATAAACTTGAATTGAATGAAATAATAATACAATTAAATATAATAGTTGTGTTTTTAATGATTAATTTGCAGTGGTGGAAGGAGTACTGAATAATCATACTCAAGTAAAATTAGCATTACTTGCCCAAAAATGTAGTGCAGGTGGAGTAAAAGTATCTGTGGTAAATATTAATAAAAAGTAGCTCTTTTAAAAGTATTCAAGAGTAGTGAGTATTACGCTGTAAAAAGCTGATGCATAGATGTGTGTGTAAACGTAACATTCTGTAGTGCATTTAGTTATTGTTTAAGGCCATTTCGGTCATCATACAGTTAAACCACCAACATGATTTCACCAAGTAGGACATGTTCCTGGATTAACATCTATCTTGATCCTGAAACCTATCAGAATTTAAGTACAGTTAAAGTCAGAATTATTAGCCCCCCTTTTAATTTTTTTTCTTTTTTAAATATTTCCCAAATTATGTTTAACAGAGAAAGAAAATTTTCACAGTATGTCTGATAATATTTTTTCTTCTAGAGAAAGTCTTATTCGTTTTATTTCGGCAAAAATAAAAGCAGTTTTTAATTTTTTTAAAAAACATTTTCAGGTCAATATTATTAGCCCATTTAAGCTATTTTTTTCCGATAGTCTACAGAACAAACTGTTATGTTTAAAAAAGTGCTGAAAAAATCTCTTTATCAAACAGAAATTGGGGAGAAAAATTAACAGGGGGGCTAATAATTCTGACTTTAACTGTATATGTTTACCGCTTATGTTAAGTGTGGGTTTATGCACTTCTATATGAGTGTTATCCAACTATTATTCCCCTCTGATTTTGGGAATAATGTACAGTTATGGTTGGGTTTAGGGGTAGAGAATATGTATGGATTACATTTTACAACAAAAATGATGCTCCAGGATCAACATAGATGTTAATCCACGATCGCATTGTACTTGGCAAAATCATGACGTGCTACAGTAAACATGCGTCATCTTCTCATCAGTGACATTAGTGGCAGTCTAAACAGACTCTGGGTCATTGTGTGCAAACATTTTGGACATCTTCTTGGACACTATCAATGCTTCCAAACAGTTAGCTGCATTTATTTATAGCCCATGTCTTGAGGTAGTTCATTATGATGCGATTTACTTTACTTGTGTGCAATTTGATTGGACAGGAATCATGGGTCTGATTTTTTCCAATCCCCATAAGCAGGAAAATAATAAGTGACTGCAGGCTGAAGGAAAAAGTAGTGGAGTAAAAGTACTGATACAGCAATAAAAATGAACTCAAAGGAAAGTCAAAGTACACATTCTTAAAACTACATAGTAAATTACAATTCCTGAGAAAAACTACCCAATTACAGTCCTTTGAGTCTTTGTAATTTGTTACTTTACACCACAAATAATACAACAGTATTTGATACTAATAATTGATCATTATGAGATCAAGTTGCAATTATTTCAGAAACAAGCTTCCAATATAAAAAGACCCTATATTCAACTTTAATAAAACTATTAACTATAAAACTATACAATATTGCCATAAAGCAAGCAAGATTTATAAATATCAATTATATTTCTGAAGTATTTTCACATCTCTTGGTGTAGGTGTGTGCGTGTGTGTGTGTGTGTGTGTGTGTGTGTGTGTGTGTGTGTGTGTGTGTGTGTGTGTGTGTGTGTGTGTGTGTGTGTGTGTGTGTGTGTTTAATGTGTAATCACTGGTGTTTTGCTGTAAAATGACAAAATGATTACCAGTGAGAACATTCGTGCTGTGACCCACAGTTGAGCGTGTGATTTGAACTCCCTGTAGGAGGCTAGTTGCACAAAAATGCTTAAATTGATGCTGGGAAATTTGCACATACCGTTTTAATGAAAGGGTGTGAGGTCCTGCGGGGAATGTGTGCTTTGCTCTGCTGTTTTCTGTCGGTGGTCTGAACCGGTATTAGATTATCCATTTAAACACAAATGACACATGAATGTACGCTGTGTTTCATTGGTAGCTCACTCAAAAATGAGTTCTGTTATTAATTACTCATGTAGACTCATGTAGTTTCAGCCTTCAGAACACAAATTAAGATATTTTAGATGGACAGCAACAGTCCAAAGATGTTCAAAGCCCAGAAAAGATACCAAAAACATTGTCAAAACAGTTTATATTATTGTCATTGCTTTACCTGTAATCATATGAAGCTCCAAGAACACTTTTGTGCGGCAAAATAGCTGTAAATGTGACAAGTTGCCTATATCTTCTCTTCCTTGTTAGGTAATTAGGGTGCATATTTACTATGGTCAACATATTGCCATTAGAGTATTACCTGTAGTAAACACACCTTGAAGAACAAGAGTCCCAAACTTTTCAGCTTGCGACCCCCAAAATAATAATTCCAGTGACCCCCACTATCCTCGGAGGTGGTTATAAACATACAAACATTGCACACAACGGTGCACACACACCAATCTCACCTATAAAACACGAGCATATTGACAACACAAAAAAGTGCAACAGTTTTTATAGTCATTATTCGTTTAATTTATTATTACCCCACTTTAATGAGAATGGTGGGCACAATGTTTACTGCACAAGACTATTCTTGGTTTCACTTTGGAGACGGCCACATGGAGATCATCCTCTATGTTCAGTTGTGGCCTTTATTTTTCATGTACGTGAGTGCCGTAAAGGTGTCAAAGTATATCATTGTGCCATAAAATCTGCTGCAACTAACACTATTGCTGTGTCATTAATCTAGCGTAATAACCCCAGGGGTCTCAATCTAATGGAAAAAGAATTGAAAGGCTGATGGCTTTTTATTTGCATGTTGTTGTTTTTTTGTGTAACTATTAAATTCTGTTTGTATCTTCTGTAGGTTATGGATAAAATATGTTAATTCAAATAGTTTATTAGCATATATGATATTTTTGGAAATCACCAATATTTTACAGGTTTTTGGTGTCTCTGTCTATCTGTCTATCCATCCATTCATTTATTCAACCATCCATTTATTTATTTACCTACCTGTCTGTCCATCCATCCGTCCATCCATCCGTCCGTCTATCCATCTATCTATCTATCTATCTATCTATCTATCTATCTATCTATCTATCTATCTATCTATCTATCTATCTATCTATCTATCTATCTATCTATCTATCTATCTATCTATCTATCTATCTATCTATCTAGAGATTTTTTCTAATTTATATATGGAAAACAATGATTACGCATTATTTTAATTTGAAATATATGTAATTCATTATGACTATTTGAAGCATCAAAATCCCTCTAACAAGATTCACAACTTGCTGTTAATCTAATTATATTTATTAATATTTTCCTTAATGAATGACTTGCACCTCAGACGACAAATGTCGACACGCAATACACATGGTTGCGTTTGAAGGCGTAAGACCCAAAGCACAGACCCTCTTGATTCTGGAGGTCATTAATAATATAATAACAATAATACTGAGATGGTTAAGGTGTTTCAGAATGACCAAAAAATGTTTTACAGTGTGCTCCATCCGTCCGTCTATCTATCTATCTATCTATCTATCTATCTATCTATCTATCTATCTATCTATCTATCTATCTATCTATCTATCTATCTATCTATCTATCTATCTATCTATCTATCTATCTATCTATCTATCTATCTATCTATCTATCTATCTATCTATCTATCTAAACTCTGTTTTTATCTTCTGCGGGTTATGGATAAAATATGTTAATTCAAATAGTTTAATAATATATATGATATTTTTGGAAATCACCAAAATTTTACAGATTTTTGGTGCACAAACATGTTCTTGGAGCTTCGTTTAATTACAGTTGAACCACTGAAGTCACATGGAATTGGCAATATTTTGGTTTATTGTTTTTAAATTGTCTTTAAAGCCAATTTATTTTAACATTCAGTGGTAACACTTGTGTTTAATTACCAATTAATTAATATGTGGCTTATTACTTATGATATAAGATTGCCTATGATATTGAATGTTTATTAGTACTTATAATAACCCCGGTTTTAAAAACAAGGTTAAAGGCTAGTCATGGATTAAACTGCATGTTCGAGCTGTCTCAACTGAAAATAACGTGCAGTGAGATGTCTTAAAATATGTCAGTGTCATTTTTTGTCTACAGGTGCACACTAGTAATGTATTTTTTAAGGCTGTTTTTAAAAATGTGGCTTAAATAGCCTAATTTAACTAAGGCCTAGTCCTGGCTCAAACTAAGCCCTGTTTGTGAAACTGGGCCATATAGTAAATATTCTGCATAATCTTTCATTATGCATGCTTGATACCTAAATTAATCCCAATACTCTCAGGAATAAAGGTACAAAATCTGTCACTGGGACAATACCTTTTCAAAATACCTTTTGTTCGTAACAGGTCCTTAAAGGTACATATTAATACCTATAGTACCTTAAAGGTACAAAAGAGAACCTTAACCTCCTAGGGCCTGAGTGTCCACATACGTGGACAGCACATTTTTAGCTCTTAAGTGGCTATTTAAAATACTTTGAATGTTTTATATTTTGTTTCAGACATACAGTGTCATACTGCCACTGTTTTGCAGCATATGAAGTGTCCCAAACCCTATTTTTAACTGTCCAAAATGGGAAAATATGTTGTTTTTACTCTCTGATAGTCAAAGCTAGTTCAAAAAAAGTTCTATGTTAAATATGCATAAAAGAAAATTCGGGAAAAGGTGTTTTTTGTAAATTGGGACCACAAGTCCACATATATGGACACAATTTTTCTCTAAAAGTACATCATATCAAAAGATGATACTTAGATTTTTATTCTAATTAGGTTCCAATAAGCCCAAATAGCAAAGAGAAATAAAAAATGCATGTAAAAAAACACCTTGGGCCTTAAGAGGTTTTAAAGAACACAAGTGTACCCTAAAGGTAATGTCCACGTGTATGGTACAAAAGTGTAGCATTTGAAAAGGTACTGCCCCAGTGACAGATTTTGTACCTTTATTTCTGAG
>LR812522.1:4110482-4190482 GCA_903798195.1 Danio kyathit | reverse complement strand
ATTTAAGGTCTATTTAAACATCTTTTATCAGATTGTTTGAAAAATGTCTATCATTTAATAAAATCTCCGATTTGTTTTGGTTATTTTCAGTGTGCATATGAAGTCGGATCTCTTTCTTATTCAGCTGTTTATTATTCCAGTCCTAATAAAACACTGTTTTGGGAAATGTTTGGTTAGAGAAGCATGCCTGTGATTTAATATTTTGTAATCTAACACAATGACATATACACATTTGTCTGAATTCTTCTCAGGGCGCCATACGTGATTTGTGAAGTGTTTTGAAGCATGCTTTCTGAATATATGAGATTTATCTGAAGCGCTTCCATCCGTTTGCCCTGGTTTTGTTTTGTTTGTCATCATTGTCTCATACGTTAGTGTTTTGCACAGCTGTTGTGGATCCTCCTGAAGCGCTTGAACTTTCCAAAGCTCCTACACGCCGCCTTAGTCACTCCGACTGAATGTTTTAATTCACGTTTTATTATGTCCATCTTTGGGCAGTTCTCCACCTTTATATCTCTTATTTCAGCCGGAGTTAAACAGCCCAGCTAAAGTTCAGCTCATTAATACTGATATCCAGATAGCCATCTGCACTGTGTAGACAGAGAGTTTAAAGAGGCTTCCTGGAGACTCGAGAGTCGCCTTGTGTTTAGATTCAGACCCTGTCGAAATAAAAGCCCTGGTGAAAAATGGAGGGTCAGCCGGCTGCCTGCATTACCATGTTGAGGCTGGTTTTAAAGTGGCAGGTCTTTTAATGGATATCTGAAAGAGTTTCCCACAGCAGGAGGTCCATGCGCTCTGGTTCTTCAAAGTTGGCAGGAAAGTTCCAGACTGAACGGCTCTCCAAAAATAAGACTTTTTAAATGTGCTTCAGAAAGTGCAGGGTGAACTTTATCATTTACAAGTTGCCATGTTGAGTTAAGGTGAAGCTAGGGCAGGGTAGCTATTGGTTTTCCTGCATTTAAATAAGTCAGCAATTGAATTCATGGCTAAAAGGAGATGAAAACCATTCACTTTGATGTTGTATGAAATTTTCGATGGTGTAGGCCTGAAATTGTATGATCAGTCAGGATGATAACTATAAATGTGAAAATACCAATATTTGTGTCCACACCAGCAAATGATAATTGTTGTTGTTTTTTGTGTATGGATTACCCCCTTGTAACCAGCAGATGTCCTCAGTGTGCTGCATTTCTAGCTCATCTAACCAGTGAATCCAGCTCGTGTAATCTATCTATCAGGGGGATTTAGTAATGATAGTCAGTGTAGTGGAGTAAAAAAACTATAAATTATTTATAGCATTTTCAAAGGAGGCAACAAAAAGATGCTAAAACTTTACTGAACACATGAGGTACTTTTATTTTTATACTTTATTTTTCACTTTTTTTTCACTTCCTAGCATGGTATAACCAGTTGTTTTCTAGATAATCATTATCTTAAAATAATTTGAAAGAGGGCTTAAATTAAGCACAGTGTCATATTCATGTGGACACCTAAGTCACACACTGCAGTTGTAATATATATATATATTATATTACAAATTAAAACAAATGAGACTTTCTCCAGAAAAAAAATATTATCAGACATACTGTGAAAATTTCCTTGCTTTGTTAAACATAATTTGGGAAATATAAAAAAATAAAAAATAAATTCAAAGGGGGCTGTAACTGTTGAAGTCAGAACTATTAGCCCCCCTTTGATTTTTTTTTTTTTTTTTTATATTTCCCAATTGATATTCAACAGAGCAAAGAAATTTTCACAATATGTCTGATAATATTTTTTCTTCTTTAGAAAGTCTTATTTGTTTTATTTCGGCTAAAATAAAAGCAGTTTTTAAATTTTTAAAAACCATTTTAAGGTCAAAATTATTAGCCCCTTTAAGCTATATTTTTTTTTCAATAGTCTACAGAACAAACCATCGTTACACAATAACTTGCCTAATTACCCTAACCTGCCTAGTTACCCTAATTAACCTAGTTAAGCCTTTAAATGTCACTTTAAGCTGTATAGAAGTCTCTTGAAAAATATCTAATCAAATATTATTTACTGTCATCATGGCAAAGAGAAAATAAATCAGTTATTAGAAATGAGTTATTAAAACTATTATGTTTAGAAATGTGTTGATAAAAAATCTGCTCTCCATTAAAACAGAAATTGGGGGAAAAAAATAAACAGGGGGGCTAATAATTCTGACTTCAACTGTATATATATATATATTTTTTTTTTTTTTTTTTTTTTTTTTTTTTTTTTTTAAGCATAACTATGAATGTGAATATACAAATATTTGTGTCCACACCAGCAAATGATAACATTCTCAAAGTTTTTTGTTTATTCTCAAAGTTTTTTGTTTATGCATTATCTCCTTGTGACCAGCAGATGTCCTCTGTGAGTTGCATTTCTAGCTCATCTGACCTGTGAATCCAGCTCGTGTAATCTATCTAATCAGGGGGATTTAATAATGGCAGTCAGTGTAGTGGAGGAAAAAAACTATAAATTATTTTTCTCCAGCATTTTTAAAGGAGGCAACAAAAAGATGCTAAAACTATACAGAACACCTGAGGTACTTTTATTTTTATACTACAATTTTCTAGCTTCCTTGCAATTTTATCACTTCCTAGCATGGTAAAAACAGTTGTTTTTTAGATAGTCATTATCTTAAATTAATCATTGAAAAGAGGGCTTAAATTAAGCATAGTTTCAAATGTTGCATTAAATCATGCAAGCCCTTTATATTTCAGTGGATTCTGCTTGGATGTTTAATCATTTGTTAGCTGGGAAAAAACATTCTGAATGTGATATTTCTCATTGTAGCTGTGGTCTGTTGTAACTTTGCTGTTGTTTTACATTCACAATCATTTTTAAGACAATGTCTTTATCATTTACTTTGTAACCATCAAGCTTTGTGTGAACAGCTCTTTAGGCACATTTTTAAATGCAAATGAGCTGCTTATCCCCTCCCCCTTTTCAGAACAGGGAGGAGCCTTTACAGCATGTGCTTCAGTTACTCTGGAAATAAACACACACACACACACAATCTGAAAGTGTTTTATTGTTTTCTGAGTGTGCTCAGCTCAATCTGCCCTTGGGTGGGAATTATTTCTGTTTGAGTACTGTGACGTTTTCAACTCTTTCTGGAGTGACCCTGTGCTGTGATCTTATTCATGTTCAAGCAGCAACATTACACACTAAATGAAGCCGAAAGCCATTAAAACCATAACAAGACCCCTTCAAGAATGTTTACATATTTATACTATGAAACAGTTAGGAAAGTAATGCAATATTAACTGCTCCTTTTCTTCTTATTTACAGTTTAGTGAACAGTGATTCATGGAACAACTCCAATATGCTCAGCCTTTCCAAGAGCAGGTCCATGTCTGCTTCATACGCTGCTTCCTCCAACACCACCAACCACATCTATAGCAAGAGCCGGAGAGGTAAAACCCTGTGTGTGTGTGGGTGTGTGTGATTGTGCGTGTGTGATTGTATGTTTGTGCATGTGTGCGTGCACATGTGTCTTTATTTGCGTGTGTGCATGCGAGTGTGTGTTTTGTATCATTGTGTGTATGCATATGTGTGCATATGTATTGTGTGTATATGTGTGAGTATGAGTGCGTGTGTTTGCATGTGTGTTTGTGTGTTTATATGCGTGTGTGTCTACATGCATGTGCGTATGTATTGTGTACGTGCTGTGTATGCGTATTATGTGTATGAGTGTGTGTGGGATTGCATGTGTTTGTCCATGTGTACATGTGCATTGTGTGTATATTTGCTATATATGTGTGTAGCTCACAATGAGTGTCAGTGTGTGTCTGTGTGTGTGTATACAGTGTGTATTGTATATGTGTATATATGTGTAGTGTGTGCATTGTGCATGTGTGTAGCTCACAGTGTGTGTAGTATGTGTGTGTATATGTGTAGTGTGCACAGTATGTGCGTAGCTCACAGTGTGTGTAAGTGTACGTGTGTGGTATGTGTGTATATACGTATGTGTAGATTGTGTTGTGTGTATGTGTGTGTAGCTCACACTGTGTGTCAGTGTCAGTGTGTGTGTGTGCTCTCTGACAGGTTGCTCTTCTTCCACCATCTCTCCTCTGGCGTCCCCCTGTCACTCTCCTCCAGTGCAGAGCTCTCCGCTGACCAGCCCCACCAACAAGACCCCCTCAGTGGAGCTGCCAGACCCCGAGCTTCCTCCGCCACGCAGCCCACATAAAGCCTTAACCCACAGTCAGAGCGCACCTAGCTCCAGCGCCGCGCTCTGGCCACCGCCAACGCCACTATGTAGCAGGTACAACACAACTTTTGTTTTTTGGTTGTTGTTTTCGGTCACAATTTACAGTACAATGGAGCCTTTTCACATTCACGAGTTTCTCAGTAGCGGACGTTGTCTGTTGTTATTACTACAGTAACCTGGTGCCAATATGCGCGCGCAAGCGGAGCAATGCGCTCACGCCATCCAGACACACCGGTGAGAGATGTGTGTGGCTTTCAGTGCAATGTAAACAAAACATATGTTAGACGAATTATTACAAATTATTAAAATGATTATCAATGTATGAACGCAGATAATAACAACAGTTCATTTAAATACTTACCTAATATAAAGCTTAAATTTACATTCGATTCTTCAGACTATATAATCGTACAACCAAAATCTAGAATTGTTGCATCCCTAATGGTTATGCAGTTCAAAACAGAACATATGAATGTGTCTGAATGTAGAAGAAGCCTACTTAAGCGATGCACTGCTTTTGTTGTACTTTTAAATACAACATTGTACAATGCAGTGATGTTATGTAGTTTCAAAATACAATATATTAACATTTTAATGGAGAAAAAGCCAACATGGGTGTGTCAAGGAGCAAAAATACAGCATATGGGCTCTTAAATGCTATTGTGTCATCACTCATATTGCAAGTCATATCTGTCCGGCCCCTCATTTGGGATGCTTTTCATGAACTGGCCCCCATGACAAACTAATTGACAAACTAACGGTTTTATCAGTGCTTAATTTGTGAATTGTGAGATCCCGGAACAGATCGGGGTAACGGATCGGCATGTTAGCCAAGGATGGAGAGATGTTTCGCGCACAAAAGTTGGGGGGGTTGTTGGTGCGGTGGATGGCGGAGGGGTGTCGCGGACGACAGTGAGGACAGTTGGGGAGTCGTGGAAGAAAGTGAAAGTGAACAGGGGACAGGGGAGAAGGGCGGTTGAGGAGGGGGATCGGTAAAATGAGGTGCCAGCTCAGATTTCAGAGGTGCCGTATACGGCGTGTTCCGCCACAAATTAAGCCCTGGTTTTTATACATTTCAGTACCGAAATTCAGTATCGTGACAGGTCTAATATAGTGAAAGAATCTTGAGTTTGATAAATAGGATCTAAAACGTGTGTTTGGGATAGATAACGTTAGTAAACTAGTGCCATTTCCCTTAACTTAGCTGAAAATGAGGCCTGATATCCCTTTTTATTTTCACTTTCCATTCAGAACGGACCTCCGGGTCACTTGGAAGGCGGTGAAATGATAAATTTGTGTCACTTTCTTTTCACTAATAAGATATACAGCCAGGTACACAACAACACCAAAACAAATGGTAAAATACAGATTGTAATTAAATTAATTTGAATTTGTTTAATGCGCCACCTGGTGGATGTTCTGTGAAGCACAACACATTTATTTAAATTTCAACTAGAGTTTGATGGTAAGCCACGGCACGAAATGAGGCAAGCCCCTGTAAAAAAATAGGCATTTTAATAGCCACATCTGTAGGTTATATTATATTACAATACACCACTGTTTACTGTAGTAAAGCATACTAGGTCACAGGCTGTTGTATAAGCATTTCACTGCATATCGTACTGTGTATGATTGTTTACAATACTTACATTTGATACACATTATCACATACTGTTTGTAATGGCATACTCAGTTCCATATTTGTCAATACTTGTTACACTTTTATTTGAATCAAGTCTTAAGTCTGTATTTGTTTAAAAATCTTTTGCATTTATTTAATATTAATTGTCATTTCCCAGAAAATCTAATAAACAATCATGTTAGCTTATAACTCAAAGAACTCAAATCAGTCACTCCATATTTCCAGATTAAAAACACAAAGAAAAACAGCTGTGATTTATTTATTTTTCATTCAAGAGGCTTCTTTCCTATTGCATTCTAGTTCAAATATGTGAAGCTAGTGTTTTATAAGTCGTAGTTTAGTATTGCTGCTTAAAAAACAAACGGCACGAGTTGTAAAAAGCCAAGCCTTTGATTAAAAAGTGACCCAAACAACACCATCGACCGGCATTACATAAGTCACTTCAAGTGTACCGGGAAATGCTCATCGATTTGAGTGAACGATGTGCTCAAAGTCTCACTCGGGGATCATAATAAGTCATTTTTCGCAGTTAATATTCATCTGCAGCTCCATAGTATGAAAGCTGCTGTTTGTTGTTTGGAAGCGTCTGCTGTTCTACAAGAGCGAGCGCAGCTTCAAGCCATTATGTGGTTACTGAACAACCACTGATCATTAACTGTGAAAAATCACCAGCATCGTGTCTAAATATTAACAGATGGACGTCGCTGCTTTTTCGCTCAGAGATGAAGGTCAGTTTCCCCTTGGCCTGTAATGAACGCTGGACACTGAGGAACAGGCTGATTAGCTGATGTCGGGACGCTAATTCCAAAAAAACTAAAGCTCAGCTATACAATACTGACAACGCAAATTCTGCACACATATAATCACGGTCAGCTCAGTCACCCGAAGAGGACGAATCTCAATTTCAATGCAAAACAGTCAAATATGGAATCATGACATGCATGGAGATACTGACTCAAGGAGGATACAAAGATAAATGAACAGATTTCAGTGCGTGCAGTAGTAGATCTTTCATTTGTTGTGTTTTTATTGTGAGGGAAGTTTTCATGTTGTGAAAAGTGAAGTTATAATGTGACTTATTAATGACTGAATCCGATCTTCTGTGAGGGGAAAAATGTGATTTGTTTTTATTATTTGGGAATTCATTCAGTGGTGAAAATGATGAAGTTTGATGAAAGATTTTGACATATTTATATATTTATTTATTTATTTATTTATTACTAATTGGTTTAGAAACAGATATTATATCAGATTTGTAATAAAGTTTAAAAAATGGTTGAATTAATATTGAAATATCAAACAATGTTTAACTTCTGTGATAGATTTAATATAAGTTGGTCAGAAATGTACTGAGAAACTCAATGTCTTTAATAATAATGAGGATGATAATGAAAATAATATAAATATTATTGAAATTATAATAATAATAAAAGTAATAATGCTAATAATTATTTTGATATTATTATTATTATTATTATTGTTCATTCATTTTCCTTCGGCTTAGTCTCTTTATTAATCAGGGGTCGCCACAGCGGAATGAACTACCAACTTATCCAGCATGTTTTACGCAGCGGATGCCCTTCCAGTTGCAACCCATCTCTGGGAAACATACATACACAGTCATTCACACACATACACTACGGACAATTTAGCTTACCCAATTCCCCAATACCGCATGTCTTTGGACATGTGGGGGGAACCGGAGCACCCGGAGGAAACCCATGCCAACACGGGGAGAACATGCAAACTCCACACAGAAATGCCAACTGACCCAGCCGGGGCTCGAACCAGCGACCTTCTTGCTGTGATTCGATTATGCTACCCACTGCGCCACCGTGACGCCCTTATTATTATTAATATTATTATTAATCTTATTATTATTATTTGGCAATGTTGGATTTTAAAAACAATGATTATAAATATTATGAAACAGATATAAGCACAGATTTGTAATTTTTTTTTAAATTATTGAATTATAATCCAAATATCAAACACTGTTTAATTTCTGTGATAGATTTAATATAAGTTTGTCAGAAATGTACTGAGAAACTCAATGTCTTTAATAATAATGAGGATGATAATAAAAATATAAATATTAATGAAATTATAATAATAATAAAAGTAGTAGGAGTTTGCATGTTCTCCCTGTGTTTGTGTGGGTTTCCTCCGGGTGCTCCGGTTTCCCACACAGTCCAAAGACATGCGGTACAGGTGAATTGGGTAGACTAAATTGTCCGTAGTGTATGAGTGTGGATGAGTGTATGGATGTTTCCCAGAGATGGGTTGCGGCTGCAGGGCATCCGCTGCGTAAAACATGTGCTGGATAAGTTGGCGGTTCATTCCACTGTGGCGACCCCAGATTAATAAAGGGACTAAGTCGACAAGAAAATGAATGAATGAATGAATAAAAGTAGTAATGATAATAATTATTAAAATTATTAGAATTTTTGTTGATATTATTATTATTATTATTATTATTATTATTATTATTATTATTATTATTATTATTATTTGGCAATGGTTGATTATAAAAACAATGATTGTCAATATTATGAAACGGATATAAGATCAGATTTGTAATAGAATAAAAATTGAATGAAAATGATTGAATTAATATCCAAATATCAAGCAATGCTTAACTCTTGTGAATGTAACACCTGCATTTCAGTTTAATATATATATATATGTGTGTGTGTGTGTGTGTGTGTGTGTGTGTGTGTGTTCGTGCGTGCGTGCGTGCGTGCGTGCGTGTGTGTACATGTTTTTGTGACATATCAGGACACAAATCTGTATAATGACATAGGTATGACAAAGGTATTACAAAAAGCAAGTGAAATATGTGGACATTGGTGACGTCCTCACCTCTCAAAAAGCTTATAAATCACACAGGATGAGTTTTTTCAGGGAGTAAAGCTGTACACTGTCTCCTGTGATGGTTGGGATGGTAGGGTGGGATGAGGGCAATATAATATACGGTTTGATCTGTATAAAATGAATAGAAGCCTATGTAATGTACCCACTTTTCACAAAAACAAACGTGTGTGTGTGTGTGTGTGTGTGTGTGCGTGCGTGCGTGCGTGCGTGCGTGTGTGTGTGTCCAGAAATGTACAGAGAAACTTAATGTTTTAATATTAATAATAATAAGAAGAATATGAATGATAACATTATTATTAATAAATCAAAAACCTTATAGAATAATGTAAAAATAAACACAGTTTTATTACCTTTTTAGTACACACAATTGGATATATCAATGCATTTGATGCAGTGATTGTTTTTGTTAAAATAAAATAAATGAAAAAATGAAAATGTAACGAATGATGCTATTCAGTAAATAGATTTGCTGTTGTTTATTTGTGTTGAATTTGTTTGTGTTTGTGTGTGTGTTTCAGCTGTGGACGGCCGTACAGTAAACAGAGGCACAGCGATGGATCCACAGAGGCAGCAGAGCGAACACAACAGTCAGGTGACCCACGTCACGAATTAGCATTTAGATGCATTTCACTTAATATCCATTTTGCCGTTGTGATCTGTGATATTACAACTCCGTCCTGGATTGAATCTCAGACTGAATATGTAATCGGCATCTTTACGGCGAGTGTTTCAGAGCCGTCAGTCTGCCGAACGTGACACATTACCTGAGGCATAATCAGCTTTTTCCATCACCTTTCAGATGAGCCGGCGATGATGTCATCAGATTATGACAGCACGTATGAGACCAACCACAGTGACAGCAGCGACTTTGCACAGACTGACGAGGACAGAGACGCTCGCAGGACGCTAACGCTAGCCACTCTAATACCAGCCGAGGTGAACACAAACACTGACAAGCACAGCGCTAAATCACAGCAGTTCACTTTAAGCTAGCAGACGCTTCTGTCTGCAGCAGGAGTGTGTGGTAACATCCACTATACTATACTGTACTGTACTGTACTGTACTACACTATACTATACTATACTATACTATACTATACTATACTATACTATATTATACTATACTATACTATACTTTACTTTACTTTACTTTACTGTAGGGCTATACTATAATATCTACAGTATTATACATGTTACCGTAATGTTATACTGTAGTATATATACAGTAGTATAATATACTTTACCATAGGACTATACTATAATACAGTATAATACACTTTACTGTAATGTTATACTCTAGTATATACAGTATAATACACTTTACTATAGGACTATACTATAATACATACAGTATAATACACTTTACTGTAATGTTTTACTATAGTATGTATAGTATAGTAAACTTTACTATAGGGCTATACTATAATACAGTATAATACACTTTACTGTAATGGTATACTATAGTATGTATAGTATAGTAAAGTTTACTATAGGGCTATACTATAATACAGTATAATACACTTTACTGTAATGTTATACTATAGTATGTATAGTATAGTAAACTTTACTATAGGGCTATACTATAATACAGTATAATACACTTTACTGTAATGTTATATTATAGTATGTATAGTATAGTAAACTTTACTATAGGGCTATACTATAATACAGTATAATACACTTTACTGTAATGTTTTACTATAGTATGTATAGTATAGTAAACTTTACTATAGGGCTATACTATAATACAGTATAATACACTTTACTGTAATGGTATACTATAGTATGTATAGTATAGTAAAGTTTACTATAGGGCTATACTATAATACAGTATAATACACTTTACTGTAATGTTATACTATAGTATGTATAGTATAGTAAACTTTACTATAGGGCTATACTATAATACAGAATAATACACTTTACTGTAATGTTATACTATAGTATGTATAGTATAGTAAACTTTACTATAGGACTATACTATAATACAGTATAATACACTTTATTGTAATGTTATACTATAGTATAGTAAACTTTACTATAGGGCTATACTATAATACATTATAATACAATTTACTGTAATATTATACTATAGTATGTATAGTATAGTAAACTTTACTGTAATGTTATACTGTAGTATAGTATATGTAGTATAATACACTTTACTATAGGGCTATACTATAATACAGTATAATACACTTTACTGTAATATTATACTATAGTATGTATAGTATAGTAAACTTTACTATAGGGCTATACTATAATACAGTATAATACACTTTACTGTAATATTATACTGTAGTATGTATAGTACAGTAAACTTTACTGTAGGGCTATACTATAATACAGTATAATACACTTTACTGTAATGTTATACTATAGTATGTATAGTATAGTAAACTTTACTGTAGGGCTATACTATAATACAGTATAATACACTTTACTGTAATGTTATACTATAGTATGTATAGTATAGTAAACTTTACTATAGGGCTATACTATAATACAGTATAATACACTTTACTGTAATGTTATACTATAGTATGTATAGTATAGTAAACTTTACTATAGGGCTATACTATAATACATTATAATACACTTTACTGTAATATTATACTATAGTATGTATGGTATAATACACTTTACTGTAATATTATACTATAGTATGTATGGTATTATACAATTTACTGTAATATTATACTGTAGTATAGTATATATAGTATAATACAATTTACTATAGGGCTATACTATAATACATACTGTATAATACACTTTACTGTAATATACTATAGTATATATAATATAATACACTTTACGATAGGATTATACTGTAAAATATACTGTATAGTACACTTTACTGGGATGTCGTACTATAGTATTTTTAATGTAATACACGTTACGATAGGATTATACTGTAAAATATACTGTATAATGCACTTTACTGTGATGTCGTACTATAGTATATATAATGTAATACACTTTACGATAGGATTAAACTGTAAAATATACTGTATAATACACTTTACTGTGATGTCGTACTATAGTATATATAATGTAATACACTTTACGATAGGGCTATACTATAATACATACTGTATAATACACTTTACTATAGGGCTATACTATAATACATACTGTATAATACACTTTACTGTAATATACTATAGTATATATAATATAATACACTTTACGATAGGATTATACTGTAAAATATACTGTATAGTACACTTTACTGGGATGTCGTACTATAGTATATGTAATATAATACACTTTACGATAGGATTATACTGTAAAATATACTGTATAGTACACTTTACTGGGATGTCGTACTATAGTATATGTAATATAATACACTTTACGATAGGATTATACTGTAAAATATACAGTATTTTACAATTCAAAGCACTAAAATCTTGAAAAATATCCTTCCTCTGGTAATCATCACTTTCACATGAGGGCTAATCATTTTGTCTTCAACTGTAGACACAGCATAAAGTGTTGCAGCAGAATGTGCTGTATGAATACTGATAAATATGCACAAAATACCTCAGAGTTGACAGATTTCTGAGTGCTACAATCAGTAAAAATACAGCATATACTATACAGATATGCATAAAATATGCTGTGTGCATGGAATATGCAGAAAATGTATGGATGCACAAAAAACAGCAATAGTGCACTAAATAATGAAGTGTTACGTGAATAAAATCCTGCAGATCCTGATTATTTGATCCCGTAAAGCCAAAGCTGTCATCAGATCTGACTTTGATGTGATTGTGATTTGTTTTTGCTGTGGTTTTAATGACTCTCCTTGTGTTTTGCCAGTGTAACCGCGCTCCTCTGTCCTTTTGTGCTGATGTTTTAGTAATGCCAGTGATGCTCAGTGTGTTTTTAATGGTGTGCAGGAGAAGCCAATCTTGGCCCCGGAGCCGCTGCTGATGGAGGGACTGGAGCCGCTTCTGTGTCAGATCAACAACTGGAACTTTCCCATCTTCAGTCTGGTGGAGAAAACCAGCGGCAGATGTGGCTGCATCCTCAGTCAGGTGAGCCTCTACTGCCTCCTGCTGGAGAGACACTGTCATCATCTGCACTAATAGACCCTGTTCCCTACACTAATAGACCCAGTTATGATGTGTTTAACGGTCAGCATCAGCATCTTAAATCCTTTTTAAACTTATGAACATTTATATGTATTTATGGATGTACTATAGCATCACTTTGCATCACATTACAAAAAATGAATGACCACTTACAGTAAATTTGACATTATTCTCTCTTCTTTCTGCCATTATCAGTCTCACACTATTCTTTTTCTTTTTTCTGAAAGTCTTGATAACACCATTGTGGAGTTTTTCTTTTATTATTTCAGCAAAGAGGATTGTAAAAAAATGATTTGTTGTACTCTCCCATTCACTGCGCTTTAAGTTTACCCAAATATGACGACTTCTGTTGTGGAGAAACCCAGAAATATGTAAAGGGTCTATAAAATATTACTTCACTAGTACTATGAAGTCCTCTTTTTTATACAGTAGTACTTGAGTCAAAGTACAAAAGTACTTGCTTTTTAATTGCTTACTTAAGTAATAGAAGTAAAAAAATACTTACTTATGAATGTATTTTTTTTTCCAAGAAATTTAAATAACCACATTGATAATTGGCCATTTTGATTAAATAACACATTTTTTAATCATTGTTTTGTTATAGTATATTAAATTTAGGAAATATTATTTTAAAAAGCAAAATAAAATGTTGCAAGATGTTTAATATCAGCCTTCCTAATAGATATGACTGTTGTTTATATGTCTAGAATGTCTGATATTTGAGTATTAATCATATATAATAACGCACTTTATTGAATAATAGACTTTAATGACTATGAATAGTTCCCATTTTCTAATTTATTTTTATATTTGTGAAATATTTGTTACATTTTTTGTAAATATTAATAAACAAATGTAAAATAATCACTTAATAAAATGTATTTTTTGTAATTATGCACAGTTTATGGGCCCTATCATACACCCGGCGCAATAAGGCGCAAGACGTGTTTCCACGACGTGTTGCTAGTTTCAGGCCAATGCAACACTAATTTCCCGTTTTCCGCCACGTTGTTTAAATAGGAAATCCACTTGCGCCACTTTGTAGACTCATGGGTCTTCTGGTCTGGATAAGAGGTGTGTTAAGGCGCATTATTTGTGCGCTGCTATTTTTTAAGGAACTAAAATAGACTGCGCAAAGGACCAGCTGAGAGCAGATCTAAAGTCCAGCGCAGAGCACGTCAGTTGTGCGCCTCGCTTAAACATTGCTTAAAACAATCAGGATGTACAGCAATACACTAATATCTTTACAAATGAAAAAAGAATTAAAGGATTAAAATGTTACAAAAATTATTATTTTCTATAAATATAAAAACCGGTACCTTCATGCCTTCTTCACCTCGGGTTTTTTTTTCTCAGTATATTCACGACAACTTGCTTTTGTAGAATATTATTATTATCATTAGTATTATTTATTATATGCATATTTATATTTGTTTTATTAAAAACAAGCTTAGATTTGCCCACCTGTCAGATTTTAGACCATATGGGGCATAGGACGTGTATTTGGAAATAACTCAGTTTTTTGACCACACTTCATTATTATTGTTCATTCATTTGTTTTGAGGAGGCTCATTATCCTCTTGCTGCAGATGCTGCTTAACTGTTTTCTTAACTTTTTTGAAGTGTTCAGATTTTCCATTTACAAAGTCCACCATGTAAATAGCAAATGCGCCATGGAGCGATGCAGCTGACTCTCAAAGGGAATGAGAGATGAGACTCTGATTGGTTTATTCTCAAAACTCACCCATAACTCATTAAGAGAATAAGCACAACCCTGTTAGACCATGCGCCGCGGCGCAGAGCGTATTTTCCTGTCCTTACAATAGCAAAAGTAGATTGGGACACGCCCTTTATGCCTTTGCGCCCTGTGCTTCAGACTTTGCTCCTAGACCGTTAAAATAGAGCCCCGTATGTGTGAAATTTTGTGCATTTTTTATTTATTATTTTACGTATATCACATTAATAAAAATAATTATTGGAAAAAATTTTTTTTAAATAATTGCTCAAACATAATTTTAACTTTATAAGCTACTGTTTAATTATATTTTGTAATAAATAATATTTAAATGTTATAAATAATATGTGTTTTACTTTTATGCATTGATGTTATATACATGTTTAAATGTTGAGTCCTGGATGATTAATTAAGCAATGTATTTTATTAAATAATTATTATGTTTTTCACTGTCTATTTTTAAAATATATGTTAATAATATTACAATACATTTGCGTTTGTTTTATAATATGCAATAACATAATTAAATAGAAATATATCTTATTTATTTATCGTCTAATATTTTTAAATAATTGTTCATTAAAATTACTGTAAAGTCACATTAAAATTACATTAAAGTACTGTGTTGTGTATGCATGACTTTTTATGTCGTTTTTCACTGTTTATATGCTAAATGTTACAACCAAAGTCCTTACAATTCACACTGTCTTTTGATGAACCGTAGCATTATTGTTTGGAGTCTTTTGTTCATTAAAGGGATTCTTGAGACATCTGATCATTTGTCCCTGTGTTTCAGATGTCCTACCGACTGTTTGTCGACACGGGACTTTTTGAGACATTCAAGATTCCAGTCCGTGAGTTCATGAACTATTTCCACGCACTGGAGAATGGATACAGGGACATCCCATGTGAGTCCAGAGACATGTGTTCAGAAATATGTTAACAGTGAAATAACTGCTGATGAGCAACAGATGCTGCAGAGTCACAGGAATCAGCTTTAAAGGGGATCTATTGTGCTAAAATCACTTTTATAAGGGGTTTAAACACAGTTGTGTGTCAGCAGTGTGTGAATATAACTGGGCTTCTAATGCTAAACATGTATTAATTCTATGTTTTATAATCAGACTTGATCAAATCAGTCTGCAGAAACACTTTGATTGACATTCTCCCTTTGCATGTGTCATCAGAGGAGGAAAGCCCCGCCCACTAGTGATGATCTCTCCCTCATTAGCATAGAAAGTTAGTCTTTTTTTTTGAATATGCTGTATGCTTGTAGCTCCGCCCTCTTTTAAAAAGAGCACAATCTCATTTGCATTTAAAGCAACAGTCACCAAAATCACACAGTTTGGCTCAAAGCCTAAAAGGGTCAGTTTCAGAGAGTTATTAAACATTATTTGTGTGGTATTTTGAGCTGAAGCGCCACATACACACTCTAGGGACATCAGAGAATTATTTTACATCTCCTTAAAAGAGATAGATCACCCAAAAATGTAAAATTCTGACATTGTTTACTCACCGTTTACTTGTTTAAAGCCTTTATGAGTTTCCGTTTTCTTGTTAAACACAAAAGAAGATATTTTAAAGAAAGCTGTAACCATTGACTTCCATAGTGTTTGTTTTCCTACTATGGAAGTCAATGGTTACAGGTTTTCACCATGTTTCAAAATATCTTCTTTTGTATTCAACAGAAAAAGGAAACTCATAAAGGTTTGGAACAACTTGAAGGTGAATGAAAAGTGAGTACTTTCATTTTGGGGTGAACTGTTCCTTAAAATCCTCATTTGTGTGTTGTTGTGTAGTGCTGTGTCTCCATCTAGTGGTGGTTTACAGTGTTAAAGCTGCTCTTCCTCCACAGATCACAACAGGATTCACGCCACAGACGTCCTCCATGCAGTCTGGTACCTCACTACACAACCTGTGCCTGGTTTACCCACACTGCGGACACTCGGCAGCTCTGGTGATACTCTTACTGCGCTGTTTATTACAGTTTAACAAGATATAAAGCAGGGTTTCCACTTTATATATCCATATTTAAAGGGATAGTTCACCTAAAAATGAAAATTCTGTCATCATTTATTCACCCTTCACTTGTTTCCAAACCTGTTTGAGTTTCTTTCTTCTGATGAACACAAAGGAAGATAGTTTGAAGAAAGATTAAAAACCTGTAGCTATTGACTTCCATGGTATTTGTTTTTCCTACTATGGTGGTCAATCGTTACAGATTTTCAGTTTTCTACAAAATATATTTTATACATGTTAATTTTGCTGCTGTCTGTCTATAATTCATATTACAAAATAGTGATTCATCACAGTTTTTTTTAAGTTAGTTTGAAATTAAATTAGATTAACCAGCCACTTTTTTTATCACCAATAGTTCCTAAAAAGTCCATTTTGTGTCCTCCCAAATGTTAAAACTAGTTACACCCTTCCATTTGAGAAACTTTTAAGAATGAAATGTCCATATTTTGTACAATTTCTACCTTTTATTCATATAGAAATACAAAAATATTATGTTTACATTTATGTGTATATACAGTTGAAGTCAGATTATTAGTCCCCCTTTTGATTTTTTTTTCTTTTTTTAAATATTTCCCAAATGATGTTTAACCGAGCAAGGAAATTTTCACAGCATGTCTGATAATGTTTTTTATTCTAGAGAAAGTCTTATTTATTTTATTTCGACTATAATAAAAGCAGTTTTTAATTTTTTAAAAGCCATTTTAAATACAAAATTATTAACCCTTTTAAGCTAATTTTTTTTTCGATAGTCTACAGCAGTGGTTCCCAAAGTGGGGGTCGGGACCCACTGGGGGGGTCGCGGGACAATGACGAGGGGTCGCTTGGTGATTTACAATACTCAAATAAATTTTAATAAACTATTAAAATTACCATATTTTGTTCATAACCCACAGAAGATAGTTAATAGTTACGTTAAAGAAACAACAACATCAACATACAAATAAACATCTATCAGCCTTTAAATTTTTTCTTTTGGATTCTTTTCTTTTGGATTATGACCCCTGTGTTTAGATTAACCACACAGCAATAGCGTTAGCTGCAACAGATTGATTTTACGGGGCCAGATAAAAAAATTTGACAACCTTTATGGCACTCTAATACATTAAAAATAAGATATTTGAGATTAATATTAAATCAAATTGATAAATTACTTAAAAAAATTAAAAGGTAATAAGACTGTTGCATTTTTGTGTTGTCAATTTCCTCATGTTTATATATGCCTATAGTTGTGTGGGCACCGTTTACATATTTATATAACCACCTTTACGAAAAAAATGGGGGTCGCGAGTCACTGACATTGTTACTTTGGGGGTCGTGGGCTGAAAAGTTTGGGAACCCCTGGTCTACAGAACAAACCATTGTTATACAATAACTTGCCCTAACCTGCCTAGTTAATCTAATTAACCTAGTTAAGCCTTTAAATGTCACTTTAAGCTGTATAGAAGTGTCTAGAAAAATATCTAGTCAAATATTATTTACTGTCATCATGGCAAAGATAAAATAAATCAGTTATTAGAAATGACTTATTAAAACTATTATGTTTAGAAATGTGTTAAAAAAAATGTTCTCTCTGTTAAACAGAAATTAGGGAAAAAAATAAACAGGGGGGCTAATAACTCTGACTTCAACTGCACATGTATATAGCTACCTATTAAATAGCACTTCTGTGATAAATTATCAAGTAAAGTATAATCTTTTTTTTAAAAATCTTTTTTGCCTGAGCATCACTTGTGGTCTGTGTCAGTACACTAAAAAATAGGCCTGTCACAATAATCAATAGATCGACTTATCGTGCAATACTTGGAGATGTCCTCAAGATTTTTGTCGTTGCAATGTATATTTACCTCACCAGTGACAAAGTTTAGAATTGGACATTTACTTAATAGAAAATGTATTAGTATGTATAATAGGAGATTTACCTTTATTAACATTATATTATAGACTCTAAATAACCTTAAGAAAGATAAATATCTTAAAGTGTTTTTGGCTATTTGCATTACAATGCTGTTATATAATTATTATATAATCAGTGGCATAAAATGATATCAAAATTACAGTTATATCACTTATCGCAACTATTTCTGACAATATATCGCACAACAAAAACCTTATCGTGACAGGCCTACTGTTAATGAACAGTGTCCATATTTTGTAATTCACAAGTGTTTTCAGTTTATTTACGGTTGTGAATTGCATTATGGGATGTTGATCTCTGCTCTGTCCACTTTTGATGTTGAAAATTCAACTCTACAGTTTAACAAAATGACTTTTAGTGACATTTTAGTCGTCTGAAATAATATAATGTATAAGAAATAATAATATCTAGAGAAATAAGTCTGTAAAATAACAGAAAATGTGCTGACAGCTTATTACAAGGGTTTTGAAGCGTAATTTACAACACCAACACAGACAATATATCACTCTAAACTATTAAAATGATCAGAAAAGTCACTTCTTTGGTTATGTTGGCTGATGTGTGATGATGGTTTGTGTTTTCAGACTCTGACAGTGGACTCGCTCATGGCCCGATGAAGTATCTGATGTCCAGGACTAATGCAGTGGAGGAGGAGGGTTACGGCTGTCTTTCAGGCCTCATTCCTGCGCTGGAGCTTATGGCGCTGTACGTCGCTGCTGCAATGCATGATTATGACCATCCTGGTCGGACCAACGCCTTCCTGGTGGCCACCAGCGCTCCACAGGTAACTGCACAAAAACACTGGAAACAATCCAGTGTTTACAGAGGAGCACTCGCTTTAGATGAGTGTAATATTAGTGGGTCACACTTTACAATAAGGTTTCATTAGTGTATGTAAAATTACGCCTGTTTCACACCGCAAGCGAAGGCAGAGCGTGAGCAGTGCATGTGCAGCGCGTATGCAGAGCAGAGGCAGCATGCAGGCGTTTGCCTTTCATACTGACTGTGATAGATCAGTGTGAGAGGACAATAAATAGACACAAATAGTGCGATCTGTCAGACATATATCACAGTGCTCATTCAGTAAATGTACAGCTAAACAGATGTGTGAATGCATGAATAATATTACCCAAAAGTGGTTGTTTTGTACTGAACATTGAAGCGTCAAGGATTGATCATAATGTTCTTAGGCCTTGAAGCACCTAAGAGTCTTTTGTGTGTGTGTGTGTGTGTGTGTGTGTGTGTGTGTGTGTGTGTGCGTGTGCGTGTGCGTGTGCGTGTGCGTGCGTGCGTGTGTGTGTGTAGGCTGTGCTGTACAATGACCGTTCAGTGCTGGAGAATCATCACGCTGCCTCCGCCTGGAACCTCTTCATGTCGCGGACCGAGTACAACTTTCTGGCCAGTTTGGACCACATGGAGTTTAAACGCTTTCGCTTCCTGGTTATCGAAGCCATTCTGGCCACTGACCTCAAGAAACACTTTGATTTCCTGGCCGAATTCAACGCCAAGGTGAGAATCATAATTAATATATGAATTATATCGCATATGTAGCTGTTCATTGGCTTTTAGCTGATTTGACTACATTTTTATTCACTTACTACATTATTAATTATTTATGTGTGCATTTAAGCAGTAAAGCATCCATGATGTTTTAATTATATAATTATTATTATTCATAAATATTATTATTATTATTATTAAATCCTATGTAAAAAGGTGATATATAAACTAAATACATATTGAACATTCAGAAAAAAATTAACAAAATGTAGGACACATGATTCATCAAAGTCATAAAATAATAATAATAATAATAATAATAATAATAATAATAATAATAATAATAATAATCATAATAATAATAATAATCATAATAATAATAATTCATTCATTCATTTTCTTTTCGGCTTAGTAGAGCATGCAAACTCCACACAGAAATGTCAACTTACTCAGCCAAGGCTCAAACCAGCGACCTTTCTGTGAGGCGACAGTGCTACCTACTGCGCCACCGTGACACCCTAATAATAATAATAATAATTATTATTATTATTATTATATTTATATTTAATAATAATATTCAAATCAAAGTGTTTCTTGAAGCCATTCTGGCCACTGACCTCAAGAAACACTTTGATTTCCTGGCCGAATTCAACACCAAGGTGAGAATGATGAGTAATTAATTATTAAATAAAACATTATATGTATTATATTATATAAGATTAGGTGGCTGTGCATTGCTTTTTAGTTAATTTGACTAAATATATATTACATTATTAAATATTTAAGTCTGGATTTAAGCAGTAAAGCATCTATGATTTTTAAATAAAATGTTATTATTATTATCTTCATCATCATTATCATTATTATTATTAAATAATATTTAAATATGCTATGTATAAACAAAAGTATATGAACTAATATTTTGCTATTTTATAGTCTATTTTATTGTCTCTTATTTATTGTAATTTATTTATTGTTAATTTAAATGAATGTTAATTTTTATTTAAATTAATCAGTGTGCAATAATACACCAATGTGGCTTTACACATTTAATAATTTTGGATTTATTTGCAATTTTCTTTTTTAACAATATCAATTGGCAATATTCAAATAAGACAATTATTTACCTCAAGAAACACATTGATTTTCTTATAGATTTTGCTATTTCACTCAGTTTTTTTAAATCACATTTTATTATTCTTGCTTGAATTTTATTATTAATATTATTATAACCATCATTGATATTACTCTGTAATATTGCTATATCGCACAGTTAAAATTACAATCACACACACACACCTACTGTAATTCTTTTGTGTTATTTATTTTTTTGTTTTCTGATTTGATTTGTCATTTGTAATCTATTTGCATGTATTTTAAATTGTATGGATCATTTAATTTAATCCAATTATGTATTATTGTGGTGATCCAATCAGAGTACTAACTCAACTCAATTCAATTTTATTTATAAAATACTTTCAACATCATGACTGGATCCAAAGTGCTGTACAAGCAATGTTAAAAGAATAGAAATAGCTAAGGGCTACAGGAATTAACCTCGGTGTAAAGATTTAGCAGTGTCAAAAAATGACATATGCTGTTTATTCAAACTACTTATATATACTCTAAAAAATATTTGCTAATGTACAGTTTATGGATTTTGTGATTCACATATTGTGTTTATTTATGGTTGTAAATTGCATGATGGGATGTTGATCTCTGCTCTGTCCACTTTTGATGTCAGAAATAATAATATATAGAGAAATAAGTCTGTAAGATGACAGAAAATGTACTGGCAGTTTATTGCAAGGTGTTTGTAGCATAATATACAACACCAACCCAGACAATATAGCACTTTAAGCTATTAAAAATGTTCATAAAAGTCACTTCTTACAACTTTTTAGGGTTAAAAGTTGTTGGAAGAAAGATCAAACTCCCATAATGCAATTCAAAGGCAAAAATAAACAGGGAAAAGCTACAAACATGAATCACAAAATACAGAAAGCTGCTTTACAGATATTTTATACAGTGTAAAATAAGCTGAAACAAAACAATTCTTGAGTTTTTTTGGGGGGACAACTTAATTGTTTTATGTTCAATCCACTTAAATTAGTAAAAACTACTAAGTTAACTTAATTCTTTCATGTTGAAACCCAAAAACGCAGCACTTTTACTGTGTATAAATTGTGTGTGTTTGTTCAGGTGGGTGATGATGGCTGCTCAGGGATCGACTGGACCAATGAGAACGACCGTCTGCTGGTCTGTCAGATGTGCATTAAGCTGGCAGATATAAACGGGCCACTGAAATGCAAGGATCTTCATTTGCAGTGGACGGAAGGCATCGTCAATGAGTTTTACGAGCAGGTCTGTGGGAGGGCCACTGTTTGGATCTTTGTTTGGCTGTTTGTTTTCACAGGAAGTGTTCACAGTGACTCAGTGTCACCTCACTGTCATTCACTTCCAGAGGATGGAGACGATACGCTGTTGCCTGGCAACCGTCTCCATCCTCTTCAAGTGCTGCTGATGCTGCTGCTGCTGCAGGAACACATACACTGCTGTGAGGAGGAGAATGAATGAATGAATGTAGGATAGAAAGAGACTTTATTACATTATAACCAACACAATACAACTATAAATAATTCATATCAAGTTGTATAAGATCATGTGCATGTCAAGTGACAGTAAAAAACAACATTAGTATTAGCCATACAGCGCAAAGCGCTGTTACAGCACCAAATGACCAAGTGGCCAAATCATCCATATGCTCATAGTAATACATTTTAGTTTCTTTTCGGCTAAGTCCCTTTATTAATCTGGGGTCGCCACAGCGGAATGAACCGCCAACTTATCCAGCACGTTTACGCAGCGGATGCCCTTCCCATCACTGGGAAACACCCATACACTCTCATTCACACACATACACTACGGACAATTTAGCCTACTCAATTCCCATATAGCGCATGTGTATGGACTGTGGGGGAAATCAGAGCACCCGGAGGAAACCCACACGAACACGGGGAGAACATGCAAACTCCACACAGAAATGCCATACAAATCAGTCAAAACCCTTACCTGTACCATACTTGAAAAAACAACCACTACATTATGTTCTATACATTGTGTTCAGTTGTCCTTTTTCTGCTCATGTCAAGCCACAAAACACAACACATTTTTAGTGTTTAGTTAACACCAACAAAATTAAACAAGCATACAATCTAGTAGAATTCAACTAGTAGGAAAATCTATGAAAATTATCCTAAACAGGTTTCAAAAATCAGTTCATCATCAATGACCTTGCACAAGATGCCTTTCAAGAGTTCACACTTAGCTGATGATCAATAAAGTGTAATTGGCATGCTGTCCCGGGAGAGAGCCCTGAGCTCGTATATCCTCGAGCCCGGGGCTCCCTCCCGTTAGAAGGGTGAGAGGGAAGTTCGAGCTCAGGAAGGTCTCGAGAACTCCCCCGCTTATCGCCGTGTGAAAAGTGTAAACTAAAGTTGTCTTAGGCAATAATTTGGTTTAGTCGATTGACTATGGTGTATGTTTTTGGACGGTGGGAGGAAACCGGGGAACCCGGGGGAAACCCACGCGAACACGGGGAGAACATGAAAACTCCGCACAGAAACGCCAACCGGCTCAATGGGAGGTTGAACTGGTGGCGTTCTTGCTGTGAGGCAACAGTGCTATTCACTGGGCTGCCGTGTCGCCCTATAAGAAAGGGTGGAAGTAGGGGTGGAAGGAGGGGGAACTTCGAGACGAAGATAGCTGGAGTGAAATCATCTAATAGGGCAGATTACGGAGCTGATAAGGTGCCAGCCGTGTTGATCATAAGCACGTGATCCTCTTGAAATTAGTTTATAAATAAACCACACTTATGGCACCAAAGCAAGACAAAGCTTTAAGTTTTAAAAAATGAAGCTTTAAAATACAGGAAATCAGTTAAAACCATAGATTTCACAGAGTTAGAAAAGACACCTCTAAATTACTAATCAAGTTGTGTTTAGGTTTGGGCTTTCTGGTCTTATAGATATTTATAGAAATAGAAATATATGTAGAAAATGTTGCAATATTATAAAACCTTCATTCATTCATTCATTTTCTTTTCGGCTTAGTCCCTTTATTAATCTGGGGTCACCAGGTTGGGGTGAACCGCCAACTTATCCAGCACATGTTTTACGCAGCAGATGCCCTTATAGCTGCAACCCATCACTGGGAAACACCCATACAAACTCAATCACACACATACACTATGGCCAATTTAGCTTACCCAATTCACCTACTGTATACCACATGTGTTTGGACTTGTGGGGGAACCGGAGCATTATAAATACATATTATAAATTCATATATTAATATTAGGTGGCGCGGTGGCTCAGTGGGTAACGCTGTCGCCTCACAGCAAGAAGGTTGCTGGTTCAAGCCTCGGCTGGGTGAGTTGGCAATTCTGTGTGGAGATTACATGTTCTCCCTGTGTTCGCGTGGGTTTCCTCCGGGTGCTCCGGTTTCCCTCACAGTCCAAACACATGCGCTATAGGTGAATTGAGTAAGCTAAATTGTCCGTAGTGTATGTGTGTGAATGAGTGTGTGTTTGTCAGTGATGGGTTGCGGCTGGAAGGGCATCCGCTGCGTAAAACATATGCTGGATATGTTGGCGGTTCATTCCGCTGTGGCGACCCCAGATTAATAAAGGGACTAAGCCGAAAAGAAAATGAATGAATATTAATATTATTATATATTCTGTTTTAAAAAAAATTATATTTCTTTTTTTATCTATTATCTATTCTTATATAATATTGTGTACCTATTATCTTTATAGTACCCAGAGTAAACATAGTTATGTAACAAGTTGTATATGTTGTATAAATGTAATAAAGGAATTATATAATATAAAGTATATCATTGTAATAAAGCGACACGGTGGCGCAGTGGGTAGCGCTGTCTCCTCACAGCAAGAAGGTTGCTGGTTCGGTCAGTTGTCAGTTCTGACATGTTCTCCCCTTGTTGGTGTGGGTTTCCTCCGGGTCCCACAGTCCAAACACATGTGCTATAGGGGAATTGAATAAGCTAAATTGGCCGTAGTGTATGAGTGTGTGTGAATGCAATGCTGGATAAATTGGCGGTTCATTCCGCTGTGGCAACCCCTGATTAATGATGTGACTAAGCCAAAACATAAATGAATGAATGAATGAATGAATATCATTGTTATATTGTGAATTTGACCAACCCTGCCCTCCTAAAGTCAACATTTGTTTATTATTGCAAAATATATATTAATAATTTTCATCAGTCTTTATTAGTTGTTCTAGTATATCGCTCATATATCTCTCTCAAATATCTCTCATCCATTACTACACCTGTTTTTTTTCATTTGTTTGTTTACTAAACTATATACTATATCACCTGAACATATGTCATATTAGATAACTAAAATGTAACAACATCAATGTAAATGACATCCGCTCTTACCCAAAACCTCATCACTAAGAATGTAAACAGAGCAAGAAATTGTTCACAGTATTTCCTATTATATTTTTGCTTCTGGAGAAAGTCTTAATTGTTTTATTTCGGCTATTATAAAAGCAGATTTACATTTACATTTAAGGTCAATATTATTAGCCTCCTTAAGCAATATTTGTGTTGGACTGTCTACAGAACAAACCACTGTTATACAATAACTTGCCTAATTACTCTAACTTTACCCTGATTAACCCAGTTAAGCCTTTAAATGTCACCTTAAGCTCAATACTAGTGTCTTAAAAAATATATAGTCAAATATAATTTGCTGTCATCATGGCAAAGATAAAAGAAATCAGTTATTAGAAATGAGTTATGTTTAGAAATGTCTTGATGATACATTAAACAGAAATTGGGGGAGAAAATTAAACAAGGGCTAATAATTCTGACTGTATTACCATAACCTGCATTAAACACCTATATGCATTTCCCCCCCTTTTGCCAGTGCTGTCAGGATTTCCATCATTTTCTGGTGTGTCTCTCTCTCTTGTTTTTGCATACCAGCGATGAGTAATAAACCCCAGTGTGCATTATTGTGATGAACAGCGAGTTGAGGATGACCCAGTTGTGTCAGGACCCCGTCACTGTTCTCCAGAGCGTCATATGACCACCCCTGGCCATATTCACAGCGTTTCAAAAGAGACCACAAATTACATGCTTCAAAGGAGCCTGTTTTTCTGCCCTCCCCGTTTCGCTTCTTCAATGATTCATTTCTGAGCCGCACCTGACAGAGCGCAGCGCACATACATACATGCATTCATACATCACTGACGCATCACCGTTGCCATGGACGCACTGCCGCTGCTTCTGCTGCTGCTGTAGCATCTGCATTGTTGATTTCCCAGGTACTGCAAAGCATATGTTTTCACGCCGACTATATAATGTTGATTATTTGATGTGAGATGAATAATGAAGGAGGGCAGAGCTGGCGTGTTTCCCCCCGTCCATGCCAAAGCCTGACCTAGTTTTTATGGCGGTTGAATGTCTGTGAAGTCTGTTTCTCTCCTGAACTGGAAAAATCCAATCAAGTGTGCGACTCCTCGGCTGCGCTTCAATGTGCTGCTGGTAAAATCCTGACTTATTTATTGGAGTGGATGGTATAAGGGGATGTGCTGCGTAATTAGGAGGGGTTTTAAAATGAAAAATTGAACAAAAAATGCGCTGGATTGAGCGTTTCTGAGTTGAGATGAAATGCATGTTTGCGCATCGCATTTTTGGGGGGATGAATTGATTATAGATGTGAAATGATTTCAGATGCTTTCATCTTTTAGCTGTAGTGACGTCATTTCACACGCTGCTCTTCACACGTACTGATATAGAAATATGTCAAAGAAAAACAGAAATAAATTAACATTTCACCAACTGAGATGGATTTAAAGCGCTTTAAATTTAATATTAGAAAAAATCTAATCATATAATCAAGCATTCATTGCAGATTTATTTTTATTTTTTAGTATTTTATATTAATAAATAAGATTAGATGGTTGTGCACAGTTTTTTTGTTCATTTTATTAAATATTTATTCAATTATTACATTATTAAATATGTCTGTGTGCATTTGAGTATCCATGACTTTTTAATTATTATTATTAATAAATGCTTTTAACCTACAGTCATTAGATTACATTTAGCAGAAGTCAGTTTATTGGAATGGATGGTATATGGGGATGTGCTGCATAATTAGTTTTTTTGTAATGAATAGTTGAACAAAAATGCGCTGGATTGAGCGTTTCTGAATTGAGAATTAATCATATAATCAAGCATTCATTGCAGATTTATTTTGACTTTTTTATATTTTATATTAATATATAAGATTGTACAGAAGTCCTAAGAGGCCATGCATTAAAATATTTTTTCTCTCTTGTAATGTCGTGATCACGATCTAATTATCTCGTGATCTCGACATAACAACTCGTTTTCTCGTGATCTCGACATAACAAAAAGTTGTTATGTCATGATCACGACTTAATAAAGTTGTTATGTCATGATCACGACTTAATAAAGTTGTTATGTCGTGATCACGACTTTTTTTTTTTTTGCTTTTATTTATTTATGTATTTATTATTATTATTATTATTATTATTTATTAATATCTGGCAAATGTCTGGCCAGAGAGTCTACACCGGCCCTGCGAACAGGGAGAGAATAGCCTAACTGCAGACACGCATTGGTGCAACACATTAAAGGTGTTCAGAACAGCCATAATATGAGAGCAAATGCTCAGGCTCATGATTAATGTACATTTATGATTATATTCACGTATTTGATTATATACCATTATTTACAATAATATTCCCTCAACTGTTACCATTTTAAGGCAACTCTATATTGCACTAAATAAGTTGCTGCATGCATGAATTAAATGATGAAGAATGATGAAGATCCTGCACTTGCTTTGATCCTTTCCGCAAATTATTTACAACTTTAAAAATGCGCCATAGAGTTGCTTTAAAATGGTAACAGTTGATGCAAATTATTGTAAATAATGATCATCTACATGAACATAATAATGAATGTACATTAATCAGAAGCACGAGCGTTTGCTCTCATATTATGGCTGTTCTGAACACCTTTAATGTGTTGCACGAATGCGCGTCTGCAGTTATACTCTCCCTGTTCGCAAGGCCGGTGTCCTGACATTTGCCAGATATTAATACTACTACTACACTACTACTACTAATAATAATAATAATATTAATACATAAATAAATAAATTAAAGCAAAAAAAATAAGTCGTGATCACGACATGACAAGAGAGAAAAAATATTTTAATGCATGGCCTCTTAGGACTTCCGTAAGATTGGATGGTTGTGCATAGTTTTTTTTTGGTTCATTTTATTAAATATTAATCAGTTATTACATTATTGTTGATGCTGATGGCATAGTGGTTAGTGTGTCGACCTATGCACTTCAGTGCTCACGGCGATTCGAGTTCGATTCCCATGTTGAGGTCCTTTGCCGATCCTTTCTTTGTCTACTCCCCATGCTTTCCTGTCAATACTCTCTGTCCTATCCATTAAAGGTGAAAACCCTGAAAAAATAATAACAAATAATAATAAATTATTACATTAATAAATATTTATGTGGGCATTTGAGTATCCATGACTTTTTAAATTATTACTATTGAGTGCTTTTAACCTACAGTCATTAGATTACATTTAGCAGAAGTCAGTTTATTGGAGTGGATGGTATAAGGGGATGTGCTGCGTAATTAGTTTTTTTGTTATGAATAGTTGAACAAAAATGCGCTGGATTGAGATGAAATGCATGTTTGCGCATCACTGTGAATGTGTGTTTATTTTCTCCAGGATGAATTGATTATAGATGTGAAATGATTTCATATGCTTTCATCTTTTAGCTGTAGTGACGTCATTTTCACACGCTGCTCTTCACACATACTGATATAGAAATATGTCAAAGAAAACAGAAATAAATTGACATTTCAGCAACCGAGATGCATTTAAAGAGCTTTAAACCTGATATTAAAAAGCATCTGATCATATAATCCAGCATTTATTGCAGGTTTATTTATAATTTTTTGGATTATATATTAATATATAAGATTAGATGGCTGTGCATTGTTTTTTTGTTCATTTTACTGATTATTTATTCAATTATTACATTATTAAATATGTTTGTGTGCATTTAAGTATCCATGATTTTTTAATTATTATTATTAAATGCTTTTAACCTACAGTCATTAGATTACATTTAGCAGAAGTCAGTTTATTGGAGTGGATGGTATGAGGGGATGTGCTGCGTAATTAGTTTTTTTGTTATGAATAGTTGAACAAAAATGCGCTGGATTGAGATGAAATGCATGTTTGCGCATCACTGTGAATGTGTGTTTATTTTCTCCAGGATGAATTGATTATAGATGTGAAATGATTTCAGATGCTTTCATCTTTTAGCTGTAGTGACGTCATTTCACACACTGCTCTTCACACATACTGATATAGAAATATGTCAAAGAAAAACAGAAATAAATTAACATTTCAGCAACTGAGATGCATTTAAAGAGCTTTAAACCTGATATTAAAAAGAATCTGATCATACAATCATGCGTTTATTGCAGATTTATTTATAATATTTTGGATTATATATTAATATATAAGATTAGATGGCTGTGCATAGTTTTTTTGTTCATTTTACTGATTATTTATTCAATTATTACATTATTAAATATGTCTGTGTGCATTTGAGTATCCATGACTTTTTAATTATTATTATTATTAAATGCTTTTAACCTACAGTCATTAGATTACATTTAGCAGAAGTCAGTTTATTGGAATGGATGATATAAGGAGATGTGCTGCGTAATTGCGTAAAATAGTTGAACAAAAATGCGCTGGATTGAGATGAAATGCATGTTTGCGCATCACTGTGAATGTGTGTTTATTTTCTCCAGGATGAATTGATTATAGATGTGAAATGATTTCAGATGCTTTCATCTTTTAGCTGTAGTGACGTCATTTCACACGCTGCTCTTCACACATACTGATATAGAAATATGTCAAAGAAAAACAGAAATAATCTGACATTTCAGCAACCGAGATGCATTTAAAGAGCTTTAAACCTGAAGTCAATAGAAATGTACTATTTATTAAATGATTACATTATTAAATATTTATGTGTGCATTTAAGCTGTATTTTTAAATAATATATTTATAGTATTATTATTATGAAGTGAAATCATATTTAAAGATGCACTATATTAACATAAATATATGATCAACCATGTCTCTCACAGTTTTCCTTATAACTAGGAACATAATCTGCCAATGAATAACTTGAATTGAATTGAAAGCATTTCCTCTTTATTGTGGTGTTTCAGGGTGATGAAGAGTCCAGTCTCGGTCTTCCCATCAGCCCCTTCATGGACCGCTCAGCACCTCAGCTGGCCAAACTGCAGGAGTCCTTCATCACACACATTGTGGGTCCTCTGTGCAGCTCATATGACTCTGCGGCACTCATGCCCGGCCGCTGGGTCCACCCTCTGCCCAAAGACTTAGACGAGGTGGAGGACGAGAGTGAGGAGGAGGACGAGGACACAGCAGAGGAGGAGGAAGAGGACGCCTCCACCAGCTCTGAACTCTCCCGTGAGTGCAGGACTTCATATCTTTATATCTACAATTATTTGTTTTAAGCAAGAACCACTTAACACTCTCTCTACTTACTGGCTTTATGATAGAAAAACCAGCACCCAAGAAACGAAGGAAAGTCTTCTGCCAGATCTCCCATCACCTGCTGGAGAACCATGAGATGTGGAAGAAGGTCATTGCAGAAGAGTCCCAGAGCCAGACTGAAGGGGAGGAGTCAACATGCCTGAGCACCACCCCTGAGCCAATCCTGGCCATCGATGAAGAGGAGGAGGAGCCAGGGAGCAAGGAGGAGCCAACGGATGACCAGGGGGAGGGGTCAACAGAGGAGGAGGAGGGGCCTGTACCTGAAGACACGCATGAAACACAGGAACCAGATGGCGAGACTGTAGAGGAAGCGGATGAGAAAAACACAGAGACTGTAGAAGACATTGCAGAGCTTGAGGGAAAACAAGAGGAAGACCAGAAAGATCCAGAATGAATGACTTGCCGTTTTTAGACCAGAACATTGTCTGAACGTTTTTGTTTTTTTATTATTGGCAAGTGAGACTTCAAAGAAATGGTTGCCAGCACATCACTTAGACACAACACTGTAGATGCTTGGGGAACATGTGCCTAAAGGAAACAGGGTGGGAAGGGGGTGAGTAACATTGAACTGTTAGCGCTAGACACTCCAGTAAAGTGAGCTTTGATGGTAAAATTGGCCAGGACATAGAGTTCTCCAGGGGGTTTCCTATATTTTCTAGACGTTGGACAGTTTTGCAAATCCTTCTGGCGAAACCCATCCAGCTGCACCTTAAATCCCCAAACTACAACAGGTCACCTGCGGCTACACGAGTTCTGCAGGCTCGTCCGTTCTCTTCAGCAAGCATTTCCGGGGAGCTTAATGTCAAAGTCCGAGAAGAGAAATCAATCCACCGTGACTCTTGTCGACTCTGGTAGGAGTCTCCTTAAAGGCATTTTGCCTCACTCACGTATCCCATCATCCACGGACAGAAGCAGATGTTCCAGAAACAGCATGCATTTGTGCAAATGCTACAAAAAATGTGTAACACTATACGTTTCCATGTCTTTCCCGCCATCGCTGTTTGTTTTCTTTTCCTTTTTATCCAGAGGTCACTATAGCAAACCCTTGCTCCATTGTCTCATTTCCGAAGGCGTCAGTCCGAATCCTTGTCATTCTCTTCCCTCACCTTTTTCTCTCACCATTCCATCAGTCCATGAACTGAGATCTTGCATTTCTCAGGATCAGACTGTTTTCCAATAAGGAGTCATTGGTTTTTACAGACTTTCTTGCAACTTTATAATCTTTTAAATCTTAAATTGGGAGGACAAATGGGAATCTAGTTGCTGTTCTTCTTTTTAAAGTGTATGTTCTTCAAAATGCCAATGGCCTTTTTAACAGTAGCCCGATCGTTGTTTTACAGATGATTTGATATAAATGCTCAGTCAGCTCTTTCACGCATTCAACGTGCAATAGTGCATCACGTCATCCCAACAACCTGAAACTCTACAGAAACTTTCCTTCTCTCCCGATGAAGCAGAGCTTCTGTTCCTGCGTTCAATCTTCTTAGTAAACTGCTCCAGAAAGTTTTGAGAGCTGACTAAACTGTTCTGGAAAGTTTTGTTGATCAAAGGCACAGATTGGAGTGCATGGCCTGACGGGACAGCCTCAGGCTCCCGCATTCCCCCGCAGTCGCATGTTCACCCACCAAACAAGGCCGTAGTTATGCTTCACAGTCCTCTCACGCAGCCGTATGAGTGACTGCGAGCTCCTTTGCCCAAGGGATGAGACGGCGAGTGCTGTCCCTCTCACATGAGCAGATCCAAAGACCATGTGCCACACATGAGATACGGGCACCGGTCGACACGGCTGTCCGCGCTCTCCTTTGATGTGCTGAAAGAGGCAGATTGCTGGTGACGGTAAGATGAAACACTTCTGTGAGCTTAATCACCTTAAGTCCAATGTCTAATCAGGCCGAGTTCGATGCCTTCAGTCACTTTGAAGGAAAGCCAATTAAAAACGCCTTGGTAGGAGGCGATGATCATGTGCTTCAATCCCGTTTGGCACTCATCTTTCAAACGTCCCCTTCAATCGCCTTAATACTATCAGGCAACGTGGTGCAATGTAGTTCAGCGAATTATTTAAGCAATATTGACCGTATGTGTACAGTAGATTGTTAGCATTTCCAACTGCACTTTCTTTCTTTTTGTTGTTGTTGCTGTGTAAATCTCACACAGCTCAGGTGTGTGTGTATGTGTGTGTGTGTGTGCCAAATATGACTTCAATTCCATTCTACCCAAAGTATGAAACACAGTTTTTGTTCTCTGTAGCAGTGGCCGGAACAGCATGTAAAGGCTGTGTGGTTGTGAGTGATGCAGTATGAGTGCTTTTTAATTTGTACTTGGCCCCATTTTTCAGAGGGTTTATTATACTTCTTCTTTAGGCCATAGATTTGTAACCCCAGGCCAGAGATATTAACCCTTTGGTGCATGAGTTGTTAAATCACAGATACAAATAGTCTTAATGTTTTTATTACCTTTTTAAAACAAGAATATATTAATTCCCAGTCTTTTTTTCCAAAATAACGCATTTTTAGAGCGTTACTGTCCGCTGCAATAAAAGATAGTAGTTGTTGTGCATCACATTCGTTTATCATTTTGAACTTATGTTGTCATTATTAAACATAGAGGAGGATAAGGATAATTAGTTATGGTAAGGGTGTAGATATGGCTTTTGAAAATCTGTCCACTGTTGTGGACATCATGCATCAAAGTGTTAAATTACACAGCTGTCTTTGCTGTATATAATTCCCCAAATAAAATTAACCTATAATCAAATCCAGATGAATACTATACCCCTAAATATAAAATGTGACACTTTGGAAGAAGCGCAGCTCTGCCCGTTTTTCTTATAATTGCATGATGGGAAGCCCAGACTTCACTCTGTTTCAGAAATGTATGTCAATACCCGGTGATTAGCATTGAGGGCACATGGCAGTGAGTCACCAAAGATAACACTCAGTGGTCCAGGATTTCAGAATTGCTTCCATCTAGACGGTATTCAGAGAGACTTAACAAAAACTGTGGAATTAGCCTACTAGCGACTACCACTAGGGGCTACACTCTTTAGCTTCCTTGTTAGTGTTCCTGCCTCCTATAACAGGACTGATGGTTTTGACTCCTGCTCAGAGTGAGGACACTGGTTCCAGGACTCAGATTGGAGTTAGGTCAGGGTGGGTGAGTTTAGTGAAAGTGCATTACTTCCTTGGCATTGGGATGCACACTAGGGACATTAGGGCCCCTTTTTAGTCTGCTTGCTTTTCAAGCCAGGAATGTTCCAGATTGTATTTGGGCTTGTAGATCTAGAAGGCTTCCTGGACTCCACATTTGTGTGGAGTGTGCAACAAAGTCTAGCTAGTAGAAGTCTCACTCCCATGGCCTCAAGAGGCAGACTAATGACAGAGACCTGGAAGGGAGTGAAGTGTAGGGGAGTGAATGTAAAAAAGGCCTCACTCTCGTGGCCAATATAGCTCTGCTCACACTGTGCTATTTCAGCCATGACTTGGTCACCTGAGACAAATTTTGGAAATCCTAAAAGATTCCTGAAATCCTAAGCTAAAATCTTTGATTGTTGGGTTGGCCGTTGTGGTCAGATTTCCCTCCGATGGAGTTCTGGCAGTGTCTGAATATTTCACTTTTCTGCAGTGTGACTTCAGTTACGATGAGCATCAAAGCAAGAACCAATAGAATCTAAAGGTACAATAAGTGTAGGAGCCTAGTATGAGTCTGGATTTAAGACATGCACAAGAGTCTGAGACCTGGTAGGAAGACAAGTTTTGGGGTTGAGTATAACTTATACTAGCTAGCAAGAGTCTCAATCCTCTGGCATCAAAAGACATACTAATGACTGATACCTGGGAGGGAGTGAGGTTTAATAGGGTTAGTGTAACTAAGGCCAGCTATTAAAAGTCTCAATCCCTTGCACGCTTAAGAGTCTGAGACCTGGTAGGGAGTGAGGTTTAAGAGTGGAGTTTGACAGACACCGACTTGAAGGAGTTTCAATCCCCTGGCTTAAAAGACATATTAATGACTGATACCTTGAAGGGAGTGAGAGTTAAAGACACTGGTGTACTTCAAACTAAATCGAAAACTGACATAATTTTGAACAAAATCCAGCAAAAACTAAGTTTGTTTTAAGATTGTTTCTGCAGTTCGAAACAGCTCACCAAAGCAAACTGTTTGGTCCTAAACACCACACCGGACGATAAGCAAAACTGCATTATGCCAAGTCTGATAAAGCTCTAAACATTGTTCCAGTCAGTCTCTATCTGTGACAAATAGAAAATAATGCAGTGTGCCGTGGTGGTGCTTCTCACTAGAGAAGGCTGTTTGCCTTATATCAATGGTCTCATTGATTCCTGGAGGGCCGCTGCTCTGCACAGTTTTGCTCCAACCCTAATTAAGCACAGCTGATCCAACTAATCAAGGTGTTCAAGACTACTATGGACAATTCAGCAGGTGTGAGTTGGAGCTGGTTGGAGCTAAACTATGCAGAGCTGCGGCCCTCCAGGAATTGATTTCGAGACCATTACCTTATATGAAACTGTTATTCTCTCACAGTCGCTATTGTTTTTTGTGTTTAGGATTCAATTAAATTCAATTCATCTTTATTTCTATAGCGCTTTTACAATGTAGATTGTGTCAAAGCAGCTTAACATAGAAGTTCTAGTAAATTGAAACTGTCAGTCCAGTTTTCAGAGTTGAAGTTCAGTTCATCTCAGTTCAGTGTGGTTCACTGCTGAAAGTCCAAACACTGAGGAGCAAATCCATCAATGCGCAGCTCCACAAGTCCCAAACCAAGCAAGCCAGTGGCGACAGTGATGAGGAACAAAACTTCACCAGTGGAACAAAACTCATGCAACGTTACACATTTACAACCACCCCTACTGCAGTAAAAACAGTATACCGTCACTCAGCCTTCTTAAACTTCTTTTTAGCCTCAAATGAAGAACGAAAAATAACTTTGTTTGAAGTATACCAGGGTCTTGATTAAGGCCAGCTAGTAAGAGCCTACCCCTAGACTTAAGATGTGCTCAAGAATCTGGGACCTAGTAAGGAGTGAGGTTTAAAGGGGGAGAGTAACTGAGGCTAGCTAGTAGTAGCCTCATTATGCAGGCCTTAAGAGGCACACTAGGGCCTGGTACTTAGGGGCTAGTCTAAGGGTGTCCAAACTTTGCCCAGGAGGGCCACTGTCCAGCATAGTTTAGCTCCAACTTGCTTCAACACACCTGCCTGGAAGTTTCTACTGTAGTATACCTAGAAAGAGCTTTATTATCTGGTTTAGGTGTGTTTATCTGAGGTTAGAACTAAAATATGTAGTACACCAGCCCTTCAGGACTGAGTTTGGGCTAGTCGTTAGGTATTGTGTTAGTGTACATCCCTCCCAAGCTGCAAACTGCACAATGTGAGAGGGATGTTTTGTGCCCACTTCCCATGGCTGAAATGAAAGTTCAAAACCTGCTCGGAGCAATGCTGAAGAATCGGAAGGGTTGTATTGATAGGCTTAAGTTTAGTGAGTGAGCTGAGTGTCAAATTGTAGGACCTGTGCTAGTAAAATCTTACTTTTACTGACTCAAAAAGTGTCCTATAGTCTTTGTTAGGGCTGGGGATTTTGTTGGGGTCTTTGTTAGGGCGTACTCACAATATGTACAGTTGCGTTGTACCTGGCCAAAGCACGCTTGTCCCCCCTCCCGTCTCCCCCGACGGTCCGCACTCACATTACATTCGGGCCTGGGCATGCTTACGTCATCGATGACGCGGTGTTTAGTTTAGGAAGAGAAGCGCTCTCGCTCAGCACAGTGGAGATTTCTTTAATTATATCGTTTTAGTCGTTTGATATGCAGTAACACGCAGTCAAATATTTTGCCGAACAGATCAGCCACTTTTGACGCTCATAAAGTCCTTGTGCTGCAGGAATTAGGAGGTTTGCTGAAGGTGCAGCTGTCGTGCAGTGAGGCGTTTGCGTCTTTAATAAACTACGACAGTTTGCGTTCATTGAACAGCACGAATTATTAATTATTCCATATGATACAGTCCCTTAAAGTCACGTCTCGCTTTCAGTTTCGGGCTTAGGCACGCTTGCACTCATACTGTAAGCGTACCGCCGCGCCTGAGCCCAAGTGAACCACGCTAAGGCCCACCTCTTCCAACTGGGCCAGGGCCGGCCAAGTGAACCGGCTTGAGCCCGGTTCAGAGCACTCACACTTCTCAAACGATCCGGGAAACGGGCCTGGGCACAGTTCGGATAGCATAGTGTGAGTACGTCCTTAGTTCTCCTATTTCCCATATTTCCCATAGTCTAAATGGACAGCACAATACTTGAGAAACCAGTATAGACATGTTCATAATGGCAGAAATATGTTTTTCACACATAACAAATGCCCTTAGGAGTGAAATAGATTATAGACTGTACAGTTCAGCTCAAATACCTGAGCAGGTATTTCAGAAATGCACAATGACTTGCTGGGATCGCGTGTAAAGTTTAGTCTTATAAGCTCATCCCTGATTTCTTTTTTGATTGACAGCTGGCCATTGAACCAGCATGTCAAATTCACATGTAGACATAAAGTGAGGTTACATGTCATATAAAAAGCTGATCTTTATTATATTTTTCTTGTTCATAGCTCGTTCCTTCATCTTCAGCTGTCTTATAACCATGTCCACCCGTTTTATTCATCTTGAGAACCAAACAAGTTATACACATCTCTCCGAGAAGGAGAAATGAGACTTGTACTTTTTTATATAGTCGGCACTTCACTGACAAAACAATTATTTTTCTTCTCACTTGTATCTTGCACTTAACACATGTAGCAATACCTATAGAAAGGGGAACTGTGTAAATCACCAGTATTCGTAAAGTGAAATATTCATTTTATTGCTGATTGTTGTTCCATTTTGTACAAAACAATATTGTGTACAGGTTAAAAACGAGACGAGACAAAAACAAAGCCAAAAAAAGGGACGAAAAAGATGACAGCGACAACAGAAGTCTTTTAGATAAACATTATTTATTTTTACTGTTTTGTAATTTAGACACTATACTGTAGCTCCTCTATTGCCAGACTTACTGGAAGTGCCTCTTGGTATAATGTAACATACAGAAAATATATATTGAGATTATTAGAACCTGTCACAAGCTGAACATTGTGGATGTTGTAATGTGAATACAGTTTAATAATACGAGTGAAATACTGTGGTATTCAGTGTCTCTGTGTGTACTTAATTTTTTATTACTTCATTGATTTCCACCTCTTTCAAGACGATAGGCTGAAGCATGTCAAATATTTGTTATATTTGTCTATGAAAATGGCTCCTATCTCAATCAAAGTCAAGCTCAGATGATACCAGGTAAGAATGATCTTAAGTTAACCTAAAATAAGCTCATTTAGATCTCATTTTAACTTCAGTAATTCACCATTGATTATGTTTATAGCATGCACCAACTTGATATTAAAGCAGTTTTATGAAGAGGAAAGTGTTCAACATGATGTATTATATCTGTTTGGCACACTCAGCAGGCACATGACGTCTGATTGACGTTGTACCCTATAGTCATGGGACATTGCCAACGCTATCTCACGGCAATTCGTAACTTTTTCATTAGTGGCTAATTCGTATGAATTCGTACGATCTAATTCGTACAAATTAGTACGATTTGCCCATCACCCATGACGGTTGGGGTTAGGGGTGGGGTTAGGTGCCACGCCTCCTTTTAAAATCGTACATTTTCGTACGACTGAACTCGTATGAATTCGTACGAATTAGCCACTAAACTGACAAAACGTAAAATACTTACGTTTCCTCGTGAGATCAGGCTGGACATTGCATATTGTTTGGAAATGAAAATCGGGTTGACGTCAATATTGAATGTAAGACAGACGTTGCATTTTAGTTGCACTCCAACGCAACCAAAAACCAACAAAATATCAACGTCTAATAAGTTTGACGTTGTGTGGATTTTACCACTATGACGTCTATCAGACGTTGGATTTTTGGTTGCGACACCTAACGAATAAATGTCAGTATTTGACGTCAATATGACGTTGGTTTAAGATGTTGGCTTAACGTTGGAGTTTTGGTCACTTTCCAACATAACCGAAAATCAACAATATATCAACGTCATTTCACATCGTTATTGGACGTCAACATAACATTGTCCTTAGACGCTTTCGACCTAAATCTAACCTAATATTAACGTCTTATGACATTGTGTGTCTGCTGGGATTGTTCCCAAACAACAGAAGAAGACACTTGATTATGAACATGGCTTGAGAGGTGTGTTGCTTTAAACCTATTAGTAGCGCATTTGTTTAAAACCATACTTTTTTAAATGCTGACATTCACATTGTTCTGAATCAGCCCTTTAAACATCAGCTTTTAGACATTCAATAAGATTACGAATGTCCTTGGCATCCATCTAGCTTATTTCCTAAAGCTTGAGGTGTGCATAATTCATATTTGCACATCTCAGTACATTGTACAGAAGGACATGGCAACATTTAAATGCAGCTAAAGCCAAATGTCTTCAAGAACAAATTGTTTTGAAAGTTTGCCATATGAAGCTATGGTAGTAATCAGAAGGAAGTAAATGGAAGGTATGATCATTATAATACTAGTGAATGTGTACTAGCTCAAACATTACAGCATTTCTGATTCCCAGGAAGAGCATGAACTGATAAAATATATATCTTGAAGGTAAAGTAAGAAAAAAAAAATGTTAATTGTTTTGTCTTAACCATATTTATTAGCACAAGTCCACTGTTTTGTATAGATTTATCATTCTAATTACCATCTTTATAATACCAATGGAAATGTACTAGCTCAAATATGGTATTTTGATTCCCAGGAAGAGCATGAACTGATAAAATACATATCTTAAAGGTAAGATAAGTTGTTTTGGGCAACTAAAAATGTAAATTATGCTGTTTTAACCATATTTATTAGCACAAGCCAACTGTTTTTTATACTTTTATATTTCTAATTACCATATTTTCGTTATATTAATATAACAGTTTGAGTTAAAAGTAAGTTAAAACAAATATCTACTAAGAAAGTACATAAAATACGTTTTAGTTTTCTAATTTAATACCATATTTTCATTTTGTTATCAGCATAACACTTTTTTATATAAAACCAAATATTTACTGAGTTAAATACTGAATATTATTATATTATTTATATATATAAATAAATAATACCTCACCGTAAGCGTGTTATAATGATGTATAAATTGAACCGCCGGGTCGTAATTCGCGGGAAAACCGAGTTATGCTTTATTGGCGTGGTTACGTAACATTGCGCAGGTAAACAAACAGAAGACGGTCCGGCGTTGGATTGTAAGTAGTACTTGCATTTTTAGCAATCTAATTATTAGAAATCATCGTTCGACTATCTCTTAAAATGAAAACATGTCATTTAGTCAACAGAATGAAAGCAGAAAGTGGAAATTGCTGAGCTCTTTAATTTACTATCAACATCCTGCTGGAGATGGCGACAACGCAAAGACTTCTGTCTAAACCAACCCAGGGACATTTCCTTGATCAACAGGTAAGATATTTAACAGTTTTAGACTGTTTAACAGATGTAAACAGCAGTTAAAGACGGTGTCCTTATCAAAATACGTTATTAATAACAGATATTAGCATTAACTCTGAGAAAACGCTGTAATCATTGAGACAACGGCTCATATTCATTCATTAATATTCATCATTGACGGTATATATATGTTTATATATTATATATTATATTATATATGTTTAGTCAATGTTTAATAAACTATATTGATTGAAAGACTGTTTTATGTAAGGCGGAAGTGGTCAAATGTCTCTAAACGAAACGCGGGAAATTTGACACGTTTGTTTTAGACGCGCACGTGTTTGAAAGTCATTTTAAAGCACGTGCAAGTCTAGATTTACCAACATTTATTTCTTTTTTATATTGATTCTGACAGTGCTTCACTGTTTTCTGCAGTCCTGGAGCAAATTAATACATCTAAAAGCTAATAATCCATAGTATATGCCGTTATTAATGATATAGCCTATACTTTGTGTATATTTGCTATTCAGTGTTTGCTTGTTAGACCTGTAATGTTTTGAGAAATGGTGTATAACAAATAAAAAGGGGTTTAAAAGTCAAAAGTCTAAACATATACTGGTGCTCAGTTTTAAAAGAGTATAAAAAACATATTATAAGGTTAATCATTAAATAATAAACTCTATTAATTAAGTCAAATGAGCTTTTATTTATATATTTTCTCAGTTGTAATATCTGGGTGTAATTTATTTAATTTCAAAATTAGTATTAATTAACTTTTAAGTTAATGACTTATCAGCATTTCACATTTGATTTCATTTTTTAATGTTTAACATTTGTACTTTTAATAGTTTTAGTTTTTAATTAAAGACTAGCACATTGTGTCCTGCAGATTGGAGGATTTAAGACGTCCGTTAAGTCCATATTTTACAGATTGTTATACATGAATCAATTAATCAGAATGTTCATACATAAATATTAAAGCATGCAAATTATTCCAGACACTAGAAAATTATGTTTCTTTCCAGTTCACTTTAAAGCCTTTCTAAAAGCCTTACTGAGACTATTTTTCACAGAGGGGTCTTGGAGAAATCATTCACTTCAATATATCCATAAATTAGCAGTTTTCTGTATTTTGTGATTCATGTTTTTATTTATTTCTGCTTTTGAATTGCATTATGAGATCTTGATCTTTCGTTCAACAATTTCTATCCTTGAAAAGTTTAAAGAAGTGACTTTTATGAGCATTTCTAATAGTTTAAAGTGATATATTGTGTGTTGGTGTTGTATATTACGCTACAAACACCTTGGAATAAGCTGTCAGCACATTTTCTGTTATTTTACAGACTTATTATTTCTATTATTACATGATATTATTTTAAACTACTAAAATGTCACTAAAAGTCACTTTGTTAAACTGAATTTTCAACATCAAAAGTCGACAGAGCAGAGATCAACATCCCATAATGCAATTCACAACCGTAAATAAACAGAAAACACTTGTGAATCACAAAATTATTATAATTTAATAATAATTAAATTATATATTAATAATATATTTTTTATAGTGTGTAATTAATTTAAAATCTAAAGTCTGATCTTTACAGATCAGATAATGAAATCATTGAGATCGAATCTAAAGTGTTGAAGATCCTGTCTTGGTTCAGGTGGTTATGTTAAAACTCGTGACACTGAAGAAGGATTTGCTCAAGCCTCAGGTCTCCTTTACTCCTTAGTCAGGCAGATTTACAAATTAAACGCATAAATTGAGCCAGAATTTCAGCCAGAAGCGCTCGTCCTCCGAGATCAAGAATCCTCTCCCTGTCAAGCTTACTTCTTATTTATTTTTATGCCTTGTACTAAATGTCATTATTTATCCCCCTTATAAACCCATCCCAACAAACACTTTTATGCCTATTTTAACAAGATGTAAAATAAGTCCCTAGAGTGTGTGTGTGGGTGAAGCTTCAGCTTAAAATATCACACATATAATGTTTTATCGCTCTCTGAAACTGACTCTTTTAGGCTTTGATCCTAATTATGGCATTTTGTTGACTGTCGCGAGATTGTGCTCTTTTCAAAAGAGGGCGGAGCTATAAGTGCCTTTGTGTCAGCATAGTGGCAAATTTAAAAACAAGACTAACGTCCTATGCTAATGAGGGAGAGATGGTCACTAGTGGGCGGGGCTTTTCCCCTCTGATGACGCGTACAAAGGGAGAATGTCAATCAAAGAGAAATCTATTTATTAAAAAATTATGTAAAACAAATCATTAATATTTAAAAATATAGGCTACATTTATTATAGGCTAGGCGGTATTTTATATGTATATATATATATATCTTCATTTTCTTTTCGGCTTAGTCCCTTATATACAGTATATTGTACTATCAGAAAATCAGTCGGGCAACAAATTGACTCGGGTTTCTTTCCAATTAAAGATGTTTACTGAGTTATCATGCAGTATAAACTCCGATCAAAAAACTGTGTTGTCTTTCTTCCATTTTTCAATTTAGTAATATAACTGAAAACAGTGGCGACGCAGTGGCGCAGTAGGTAATGCTGTCGCCTCACAGCAAGAAGGTCGCTGGTACGAGCCTCGGCTGGGTCAGTTGGCATTTCTGTGTGGAGTTTGCATGTTCTCCCTGTGTTCGCGTGGGTTTTCTCCGGGTGCTCCGGTTTCCCCCACAGTCCAAAGACATGCGGGACAAGTGAATTGGGTATGCTAAAATTGTCCGTAGTGTATGAGTGTGAATGGATGTTTCCCAGAGATGGGTTGTGGTTGGAAGTGCATCCGCTGCGTAAAACATGGGTTGGATAAGTTGGCGGTTCATTCCGCTGTGGCGACCCCGGATTAATAAAGGGACTAAGCCGAAAAGAAAATGAATGAACTTAAAACAGTCAAGTAAACAGATCAACATGTAACCTGTACATGAATTTGAGCACTATTAAAAAATTATATTAAATCAAATCATATATTTAAGTAATATGTATGTATATATGTATATATAGTAATATATACATTTGCTTTTAATGCTTTAAAAAATTAAATTTATTTTTTGATAAAAATATGTAAAACAAATAAGATTAAACTTTTAGGTTAAACAGGCTTTTAGGTTAAATGGGTTAAACTTTTATACATTTGTGCATTTATTATAGACTAGGTGGCATTTAATATATAAAGTATTTAGGTAATATGTAAATTAGTTTTTAATGCTCTTAAAAGTTTGTTTTTTTCTATTTATTTACTTATAAAAACATGTAAAACAAAACATTAATATTTTAAAATAATGGGCTGACTTTACTTTTATACATTTGTGCATTTATTACAGACTAGTTGGCATTTAATGTGTTTTTTCTATTTATTTCTCAAATAAACATGTAAATATCCAGTGATGGGTTGCAGCTGGAAGGGCATCCGCTGTGTAAAACATATGCTGGATAAGTTGGCGGTTCATTCCGCTGTGGCGACCCCAGATTAATGAAGGGACTAAGCCGAAAAGAAAATGAATGAATAAACATGTAAAACAAATCATTAATGTTAAAAAATAATAGGCTTTTCTTTTGAACATTTGTACATTTATTATAGACTAGCTGGTGTTTAACGTATACATTATTTAAGTCATCTGTAAATTGTTTTTTAAAGCTTTAATACTTTTTTCTATTTATTATTTATAAAAATATGTAAAACAAATAACGAATATTTTAAAATAATAGACTAACTACTTTTGTACATTTGTGCATTTATTATAGACTAGTTGGCATTTAATATATAAAGTATTTAAATAATATGTAAATGCACCTTTGATGCTTTTAAAAATGTGTTTTTTCTACTTATTCCTAAAATAAACATGTAAAAAATTATTAATATTTATCATTATATTAACATTAATAGGCTGTCTTTTGTACCTTTGTGCATTTATTATAGGTGACTTTGCATTTAATATATAAATTATTCAAGTAATGTAAATTAGTAAATTGTACTAATTGTAAATTAGTTTTTAATACTTTTAAAAGTTAGTTTTTTTCTATCTATTTATTGATTAATTAATTTATTTATTTATAAAAAGTATGTAAAACAAATCATTAATATTTTAAAACAATAGGCTGACTTTACTTTTATACATTTTTGCATTTATTATAGACTTGTTGGCATTTAATATATAAAGTATAAGTACAAATGGGACCAATTTATGCACTAAAATTGCACAGCCACTAGATTTAAAGTCCCAGCTGGGTCAGTTGGGTTTACTGTGTGGAGTTTGCATGTTCTTCCTGTGTTGGCGTGGGTTTCCTCTGGGTGCTCCGGTTTCCCCCACAGTCCAAAAACATGTGGTATAGGTGAATTGGGTAAGCTAAAAATTGTCCGTAGTGTATGTGTGTGAATGAGAGTGTATGGGTGTTTCCCAGTGATGGGTTGTGGCTAAGGGCATCTGTCGGAGGAACGAAGATGTGTTTCTTGCAACAACAAAAAAACAAGCATTTGCATTTAGGCTATTCAAATGGTTTAGGACTCGATTGCGCTTAACAAGATTGTTGACATCCTTGCAGTTCCAGCCAACATATCTCAGAGAGTTTGTCATCAAGCGTGTTATAAGGGACAGGTAAAGGGACAATCAAAACACAGAAAAACAAACAAAAATAAATAACCAAACAAAAATCTAAAGAGAAAAAAGCCTAATGTAAGCATTTTGAAAAAATGTTACACCTAATAATGAACTCCGTTTTGAGACAACACAGCTTCCCTTACCTCAGGGCTGTCCAAACTCGGTCCTGGAGGGCCAGTGTCCTGGAGAGTTTAGCTCCAACCCTAATCAAACACACCTGAACCAGCTAATCAAGCTCTTACTAGGTATACTAGAAACTTCCTGGTCGGTGTGTTGAAGCAAGTTGGAGCTAAACTCAGCAGGACACCGGCCCTCCAGGACTGAGTTTGTTTTACCTCCTCCCCACCTATGAACTAAGCCAAGCTAACACCACCATTGATGGAGTGTATGCCTCCCTGGGTTAACAACACCCAACAATATGAGTCACTTCTTCCGAAACTCGAACCATACTCTGCAAACTAAATAGATTATGTTACAACCAAATCAAAAAACCCTACATGCATTAAAATAATAGCTACTGTAGGAAGTAAATAATAATAATAGTAATAATAAAGAGCTAATAATATTGACCATAAATTGTTTGAATAAAATTTTATTCCAGCCAAACTAAAAGAAATAAGACTTTCTCCAGAATTCAAAAATATTATAGGACATACTGTGAAAATTTCATCTGTCTGCTACACATCATTTGAAAATGAATACGAAATTAGCAGGAGGGCGAATAATTTTGATGTCAACTGTATATCATTGCTCTCTGTTTGACTGCAACTCTTTCACAAGCAAATATAGATCTAGCTGTGTGTGATCTGGGAGAGACTGATTACAAATAATGAGAACTACAATCTCTCCATTACGGCCATTAGGAGCGTAAGTGATGCAGAAAGCAGTCTCCTGAGTGCACACTACACAGGTGGCATCTCTCTGTCTGGAGAACCTTCGTGTGTGATCATTATTCCTGGTGCTTTCCTGATGATTTCACTTTTTTACATTACACAGTTCTTTAATTAATACATTTTTTCAGCATTGCAACTTTTAGAGAATGTACATTTATGTAAGTGCTTGTTATTATTATTTTTTGTTTATTCATTTATTTGTTTGGGGGGGGGGGGGGGGGGGGTCACCTTTTTTATTGGGATAGGACAGTAGAGATTTTACAGATGGGAAAGTGTGGGGAGCAGAGATAGGGGAAGGATTGGCAAAGGACCTCAAGCCGGGAATCGAACTCGGGTCGCCGACAGTGCTTGTTATTTTGAATTTATTTCAGTTGTGGGGTTGCACGGTGACTTAGTCAGGGCTTGACGCTTACTTTTTTCAGGAGTAGCACATGCGCTCCTAAGTTGTAAAATTTAGGAGCAAATTAAAGAATTTTAGGAGCACAGTGAAAATATATAAAATAAATAGTGTTTTTGCCTTGTACACGAGGAGATCTTTAGAAGCAAAGCAGTTTCATTTATTTGAATACAATAAGTACAATAGGTTTTATATATAGGTTTTAAAGCGCTGATGTTCACTAGACATTAGACGTGCCACGATATGCCATGCATAAGGCTCGCAAGTTGTGCGACACGCCGCCATTCGGCGACATGCGTTGCTTAGCAACGTATACAAAACAATGTAAAGACCGCTTGACGTGAAAGTAATAAACCTGTAGAGATGTGCTGTTGTTGATAGCGTCGGCATGTGCTACAGTCACAATAGATTTCCAACGTAATACACCATAAGTAAGTGTGAAGAGCATGTTGTTTTACCGTGGTCGAGTGAATTAAGTCATCAATTGAGCTTATTAAAAAAGAAAATCGCACATGTGCGACTAAATAAATTTTCCAGTTCGCACACGTCTATTTTTAGTCGCAAATGCGAGCGAAATGGTCACACTGTCGAGCCCTGTTAGTGGTTAGCTCTGTCGCCTCACAGCAAGAAAGTTGCTGGTTCGAGTTCCGACTGGGTCAGTTGGCATTTCGAGTGCTCCGATTTCCCCCACAAGTCTAAACACATGCGCTATAGGTCAATTGATGAACTAAATTGTCCGTAAGAATGAATGAGTGTGTATGGGTGTTTCCCAGTACTGGGTTGCAGCTGGAAGGGCATCCGCTGTGTAAAACATATGCTGGATAATTTGGCTGTTCATTCTACTGATGAATAAAGGGACTAAGGCGAAGGACAATGAATGAATATTTGGTTACAACATCGGCCCTCAAATGCAAACAGTGGTACATTTTTATCTCTGTATTAAAGCACAGAAACGCTTCAAGGACCTGAGAGGTTGTTGTGGGTTTTTATGTGACAGTCAGTGCAGAAGTGTTTTTTATTTATTTACTTTTTATAGAGCTCACCGAAGAAACCATGTCCACTCAGAAATTATTAGTAGGTGTATTGTGTATCCAGTGCTTCCCACAGGTTTGAAATATTCTTGCGGTGGTAACCGGATTGAAACACACTATTTACCCATATCACATAAATAGTTAACTATATGCGACAAACAATACATAATTTCATTATTATGACACTGTTATACACTGTTTCTTTTCAATGGGTTAAAGTAAAAAAAAATATATATATGTATATATATATACACAGTTGAAGTCAGAATTATTCGCCCCCCTGTTTATTTTTTTCCCCAATTTCTGTTTTAACGGAGATAACGATGGTTTGTTCTGTAGACTATCAAAAAAATATATAGCTTAAAGGGGCTAATAATTTATCTTTAAAATGATTTAAAAAATTAATAACTGCTTTTATTCTAGCCAAAATAAAACACATAAGACTTTCTCCAGAAGAAAAAACATTATCAGACATACTGTGAAAATTTCTCTGCTCTGTTAAACATCATTTGGGAAATATTTAAAAAAGAAAAAAAATCAAAGGGGGACTAATAATTCTGACTTCAACTGTATATATATTATTGTCGTTTTAGATATGTATATAAAACAGCCTATGTAATATATTAACATAATAAAAAATAATAAAATAATCAGCAAATGAGAAATAAATGACAGAAAAAGGAATAAAAACAGACAAAATCTATAAAAATGGTCATAATTACAAGATTAAAAAGTGTAGATTATTAAAATAAGGCAAATGTGTTGATTAACCATTACTAATGGTGTACATATATTTTTCAGCCAGTTTAGACCAGTCATTTCGTCCTCTTCGAGTATAAAGTTATTCTGAGTCGTTTAGATTAAAAAAAATTAACTATTTAATGAATGAACTTCATTAAACATGAACGCACATACAAACTTTAGAAAGTGAAAGCAAAAGTTGAATCCTGGACATTTTACGAGATTTAGAACCTGGGCAGGTGCGCCTCTGTTGGACACACAATAGAACGAGTACGAGACAAGATTTTCCACTACTAAGGATAATCGATCGCGGATGTTTGGTTATATTGGGCAGATACAAACAATGTAAAGGATGTTAATAAGGGTAAAAAAAGAAATGCCACTAAATGTACTTGAGTGGCTGTTAATATACCTGGGCGGTCCGCCCAAGTAAAGCCTATGTGTGAGGAAGCACTGCGTATCGAATTAAGCATGCATTTTGAAGTGAATCTGAAAAGGTATTCACATATACAGTAAAATATACTGCAGTAATGTTTTAGAGCTTCAAATTTGCCAACTTTTTAATAATATAAATAATAAATGATGTAAAACATCACTGCATAATATTTCATATGCAAATACCATTTCAGATTTCATTCATTCATTCATTTTCCTTCAGATTAGTTTTTATTCAGGGGTCGCCACAGTGGAATGAACCGCCAATTATTCCAGCATATGTTTTACACAACGGATGCCCTTCCAGCCGCAACACAGTACTGGAAAACAGCCATAGACTCTTGCATTCACACACACACACTAGTATAGAATACAACAGAGCCTAGTTACTCGGGGGGGGGGGGGGGGGGGGGGGGGGGGTTTCCCTTCGCTTTATCAATTTGTGAAGTTTTTTTTCTTCGCCACTGTCACCGCCGGCTTGCTTGGATCTTGACTTGTGGAGCTGCGCTTTGGTGGATTTGCTCTTTAGTGTTTGAACTTTCAGCAGTGAAACTTAAACCACACTGGACTAAACTAAACTGAACTTCAACTCTGAAATCGGGACTTTACTAGAACTATGTTAAGCTGCTTTGACACAATCTACATTGTGAAAAGTGCTATATAAATGAACATGAATTGAATTAAATTGACACACTCATACACTACGGCCAATTTAGCTTATTCAATTCTCCTATAGCGCATGTGTTTGGACTGTGGGGGAAACCGGAGCACCCGGAAGAAAACCCACGCCAACACAGGGAGAACATGCAAACTCCACACAGAAATGCCAACTGACCAGGACTCGAACCAGTGACTTTCTTGCTGTGAGGCAACAGTGCTAATCACTGAGCCACCGTGCCACTCTCATTTCAGATTTTACTTCAAAATCAGAGCTGGAAATGCAAATGAATGCAGTTAAACGCTTTATATTTGTTAGATTGTCATATTATTAGCCCTCCTGTTTCTGTTTTCAGCACATTTCTAAATATAATAGTTTAATAACTCATTCCTAATAACTGATTTCCATGATGACAGCATATAATATTTGACTAGATATTCTTCAAGATGCTAGTACTAAGCTTAAAGTGACATTTAAAGGCTTAACTAGGTTAATTAGGGTAAAGTTAGGGTAATTAGGCAAGTCATTGTGTAACAGTGGTTTGTTCTGGAGACAAATATTGCTTAAGGGGGCTAATAATATTGACCCTAAAATGGTTAAAACTGCTTTCTCTCTCACTTATTGCATATTTTTAGCATTATATTTCATATTGCACAACAGCCGTATAGCAGATCCTGTGTCTCCACCTCAAAGAAACCCATTGAGTTTCCTCTGATGCAAGAATTAAACTCTGAGTCAGGACAATTAGCACATTATTCCCATTTTCAGCAGTAATTATTATTCTAACGTCATAGATTATCCTGTACTTGTTTTGTCATGTAGCAATGATACTGTAAACGGGGCTAACCCAGTTATAAAGCAGGAAAAACGCAGCTGAAGTAGCCGTTTGTTCGGCAGGACACTGCAATGGGGGAAAAATGGATTAGCTCAATCCTATTAGAAATACCAGGCCAAGAATTCTGCCATACTCTCAGAACTGCCTCAAAACCAGCGTAAAGCATGAGCAGATTACCCCCGAAAACAACCGAGGAACGGCTAATGGACAGCAGTCTGCATTGGAAAAAAATGATGCATTTGATTTAGTACTTTTTTTTTACAGTAAGTGGTTGCAAACAATTGTTGTGGGCTGAATTTAAGCAAACAAATTAAGTTGCACAATACTAAATATAATTTGTTTAAATTCAGCACATATAAATTGTTTGCAACCACTTATAGTTGAAGTCCGAATTATTAACCCCCCCTGTAAAGGTCTGATTAACTGTACAGAAAGAAGATTTTCATCATAGTTCATTCATTCATTTTCCTTCAGCTCAGTCCCTTATTTATCAAAGGTCGCCACAGTGGAATGAACCGACAACTTATCCAGCATATGTTTTACACTGCGGAAGCCCTTCCAGTCACAACCCAGTACTGGGAAACACTCATTCACACACGCACACTCATACACTACAGCCAATTTAGTTCATCAATTCCCCTATAGTGCATGTGTTTGCACTATTGGGGAAACCGGACCACCCGGAGGAAACCCACGCCAACACAGGGAGAACATGCAAACTCCACACAGAATTTCAAATTTAAACGATTAAAAATATGAGGGAAAAAACTGTATATACATACACACAAAAACACACTATTATTTATTTATTATGTATTTCTACACACACACATACACACACACACACACACACTATATATATATATATTCATTCATCCATTCATTTTCTTTTCGGCTTAGTTCCTTTATTAATCTGTGGTCGCCACAGCGGAATGAACTGCCAACTTATCCAGCATATGTTTTACGTGGCGGATGCCCTTCCAGCCATAACCCAACACTGGGAAACACCCATACACTCTTGCATTCACACACATACACTACAGACAATTTAGCTTACTCAATTCCCCTATAGTGCATGTGTTTGGACTATGGGGGAAACCGGACCACCCAGAGGAAACCCACACCAACACAGGGAGAACATGCAAACTCCACACAGAATTTCAAATTTAAACGATTAAAAATATGAGGGAAAAAAATGGATATACATACACACAAAAACACACTATTATTTATTTATTATGTATTTCTACACACACACACACACACACACACACACACACACACTATATATATATATATATATATATATTCATTCATCCATTCATTTTCTTTTCGGGTTAGTTCCTTTATTAATCTGTGGTCACCACAGCGGAATGAACTGCCAACTTATCCAGCATATGTTTTACGCAGCGGATGCCCTTCCAGCCATAACCCAACATTGGGAAACACCTATACACTCTTGCATTCACACACATACACTACAGACAATTTAGCTTACTCAATTCCCCTATAGCGCATGTGTTTGGACTGTGGGGGAAATCGGAGCACCTGGAGGAAACCCACACCAACACGAGGAGAACATGCAAACTCCACACAGAAATGCCAACTGATCCAACTGGTGCTTGAACCAGCAAACTTCTTGCTGTGAGGTGATCGTGCTACCCACTGTGCCACCATGACGCCCCCATACTATATATATATATATTGTTTTGATGTAATAAGTAATAATTTTTGATGATTACTATAATATACATCCATCAACTAGTTTAACCCACCATAATTATTTAAAGTGAGAATACACTGATTTTAGCACGTTGTTGTTGTACACTATTAAGGAGGAATGAATGCATGTTTTCTTTTCATTTATTGAAATACCTCATCTCTCTCTCTCTCTCTCTCTCTCTCTCTCTCTCTCAGAGGGATCTATTTCCAATTCAGTTGTTTATAAAGCAGGCGTGCAGTGCGTTTAATACACAACATGATTATATTCGCCGTTATCTTCCGTTTTCAATCCCGAGGAGCGCGAGCAGTCCAGTAATGTCTTTATCTGTGCTGTGCTATCGAGTCGACGTGAAAAACAAGCGTATCAGCTGGAGTAGAATGTGTATAATCCTCAGTCAGAAGGTTATAACAACTGTCATATTATGGCTTGGTCATTGCCATGGCAACAAGGCAGTGTGCATTGTCTCTCCTCCATCCACCTTTTCCTGAAAACGTGTTATATGAGGACTCCTGGAGACTGAATGCACGACATGCCATTATAATAATAATAATCCTGTGAGCATTTTATCAAACAGCTGTGATAAAGATTATGGGGTTTGTACTAGGGGTTGGGTGACAAAAATATCAAATATCAAGATATAAGTCATGTTTATAAATCGTTTCTGAGTTTGCATGTTCTCCTCGTGTTGGTGTGGGTTTCCTCCGGGTGCTCCGGTTTCCCCCACAGTCCAAACACATGTGCTATAGGGGAATTGATGAACTAAATTGGCTGTAGTGTATGAGTGTGTGCGTGTGTGTGAATGAGAGTGTATGGGTGTTTCCCAGTACTGGGTTGCGGCTGGAAGGGCATCCGATGTCTAAAAGATATGCTGGAATAGTTGGCGGTTCATTCCACTGTGGTGACCCCTGATAATTAAGGGGCTAAGCTGAAGGAAAATGAATGAATGTTTGAAATGTCCCTACTATGAAAATGTAATGTACATTACTGAATCACAAGCCTTTATTATTAGGATTATTATTATTATTACTATTATTATAATTATTACTATTATAGTAATAATATACTATTATTATATATATAGACTACTATTACTATATCAATTATTACTATTGATGTTATTTATTTATTTATTTATTTTATTTATCAGGATCCCCATTAGCCACTACCCAGGTAGTGGCTTTTCTTCCTGGAGTCCATCGAACACAAAACAAAATTACATTAATACATATTAACATGACCAATAAAAAACATTAAAATACAAAATTCATACATAATGGTGACGCAGTGGCACAGTAGGTAGGTTGCCTCACAGAAAGAAGGTCGCTGGTTCAAGCCTCGGCTGGGTCAGTTGGCATTTCTGTGTGGAGTTTGCATGTTCTCCCTGCGTTCGCGTGGGTTTCCTCCGGGTGCTCCGGTTTCCCCCACACTCCAAAAACATGCGGTACAGGGGAATTGGGTAAGCTAAATTGTCCGTAGTGTATGAAAGTGAATGAGTGTGTGGAAGTTCCCAGAGATGGGTTGCAGCTGGAAGGGCATCCGCTGTGTAAAACATGTGCTTGATAAGTTAGTGGTTTATTTCGCTGTGGCGACCCCGCATTAATTAAGGGACTAAGCCGAAAAGAAAATGACTGAATGAGTGAATGAATTCATACATAACGTCTAGATCATGGGTGTCCAAACTCAGTCCTGGAGGGCCGGTGTCCTGCTTAGTTTAGCTCCAACTTGCTTCAACACACCGACCAGGAAGTTTCTAGTACATCTAGTAAGAGCTTGATTAGCTGGTTCAGGTTTGTTTGATTAGAGTTGGAGCTAAACTCTCCTGGACACTGGCCCTCCAAGACCGAGTTTGGACAGCCCTGATCTAGATAAACAATCCACTTAATATTGTGCCATTAAATATTTCTTAAACGATTTTTTAAACCGTATTTTACTTGTTTCAAAGCATGTAATGTCTGATGGCAATTCATTCCATGTTTTCATTCCTCTATACATTACAGTCCGTTGCTTTGCATTAGTTTGTGAAACAGGAAGCAAAAAATTTCCTTTGATGCATGCCTGGTGTTAAAATGATGACTAGCATTACTATACAAAAGTTGACAGTACAATGCACTTGGAACTCTTGACACAGAAATATTTCTTATGAAACACAGCAGAGAAACAACTACCCTATCCTTCACCCATAACCAACCTAAAGTTTTATGCATTTTCATAATATTCATTTATGCATTTTTCTGTTACTATTATTATTATTTAGAATAATTTACAAGTACAAATGACTGTATGAATATATATATATATATATATATATATATATATATATATATATATATATATATATATATATATATTCAACTGTGGTTACCTCAGAAAAATAAGGGACTAAGTTGAAGGAAAAAGGCCTGCTGATGATGTTTTTGTAATGTTTTTTTGTTTGTTTTTGGTGTGTTTGTTCTGATGGATGCATAAAATACTTATATTTAAAATGTTCTTGCAAGGGAAATATATTGTATAATCATGTAAATTACTGACTCAAGACGATCACAAGAATTTATTATCATGGCTATTATTATTGTTACTGTTATTATTCATTCATTCATTCATTCATTTTCTTTTCGACTTAGTCCCTTTATTAATCGGGTCAATTGAACTGCCAACTTATCCAGCACGTTTTACACAGCGGATGCCCTTCCAGCTGCAATCTATCACTGGGAAACACCCATACACACTCATTCACACGCATGCACTAGGGACAATTTAGCTTACTCAATTTCCCTATAGCGCATGTGTTTGGACTGTGGGGGAAACCCGAGCACCTGGAGGAAACCCACGCCAACATGGGGAGAACACGCAAACTCCACACAGAAATGCCAACTGACCCAGCCAGGGCTCAAACCAGCGACCTTCTTGCTGTGAGGCGATCATGCTACCCACTGCACCACAGTGACGCCCCATTATTATTTTTATTATTATTATTTATAGTATTTTAATAGACTTTTTATTTTGCCTATACAATATATATTGTAAAATTGCACAACCCTAGTTTGTGCGTCAGGAAAGGCCTGCCGATGCTTTCAGAGATTTTTGTGTTTTTGTTTTTGTTCATTATTTTTGGTGTGTTTGATCTGGATGGATGCAGAAATTTCCATGTTGTTTATTTATTATATTTTGCTGGTGTGACTGATCTGAAAGGACACATAAACACAGGTCTAGAGGAAAGACTGATAGTTTGACATTTGGTTTGGCATTGAGAGAATCTGTCTCTCACATTGACATCACTTTTGATTTGCAGGCACAGTTTTCCTGAAAGACGTTCACAAACTGGAGCAGAGTAAATGACTTATAATCATATAATAATTATGTTATCATAAATTCATGTTATTGAAGACTGGAGGAGCAGATTTGAGAAAGTCTGTTTTGCAACCTGTTTGAATCGGTGAAAATATTCAATTCAATTCATTTTTATTTCTATAGCGCTTTTGCAATGTAGATTGTCTCAAAGTAGCTTCACATAGAAGGTTTAGTAAGTTGAAACAGTGTCAGATTTCATAGTTGAAGTTCAGTTTAGTTCAGTGTGGTTTAAGCTTCACTGCTGAAAGTCCAAACACTGAAGATCAAATCCATCGATGCACAGCTCCACAAGTCTCGAACCAAGCAAGCCAGTGATGACAGTGGCGAGGAACAAAGTTCACAGTACTGTTGCTTTGTCACATAGATTATATTGTGAGTAAATGATATTTTAATTAATTTAAAAAGGCCTTATTTCAGTTTTTATACTGAAATAATTTAAATAATAATGTAAAATCCCTTAATAAAATTATTAAATATTTTTTTTATGTTTTAGGAAAATATTTATTGGAAAAAAACTGAAAGAATTTATTATTGAATTATGAAATAAATTACTTTAAGTTGTGCATATTTATTTATGTTTTATTGTGAATAAAATATTTAAATAAATAATTGTATATTATGTATTTTTGTGATAAAATATACATTAAAACATTAAATAAATGAATAATATATTAATTTATTTCATGCATTTTGTAACAATGAAGTTGGGGTACAACAGAGTTGAGGGTCCTAACGCAGGTTAGTCATACAGGCAATGGTCAACAGGAACAAATGGTATCATATGGGTACTCCAAAAGCATAGTCAGGGTCGACAAACAGGATAAACAAAGAGCAAAACAAGAGTCAGGAAACACGGCAAGACTAGACTAGAGTACGCTTTGTAATGTTACATACAAACAAGACTCAGCCTTATGCGTGAGTGTGAGAGAAGTGAATATATCGTCCATGTAATCAGTCTATGATTTGTTTCCAGCTGTGTGTGTGTGTGCAATCAGGGAGAGAACTGGAACTGGTGTGTGTGTGAGGTGCATGATAGGATTTGAAGTCCAGTTCCGTGACAGATTTGTAGTTCTCCAGCGATCTGCAACTGCTAGATAAACTGTGACACTTTTAATGTTTGTGAAGCTTTGTGAACAACTGAAATGTTTGCATGGTTATAATGACATAATAAAAACAGATTTTACCAGTCTGTTGTAAAAGTAGACATTTACACGACATCTAAAATCAATATCAACACAATTCCTAACTCAAAGGATCAGCCCTTTATGTTTTAAGCTATGAAAAGTCTCTCCAGTTCACACACACAAAGGGTTAAGCAGGCAGTTTGTGTTTTTAACCATGACTAATGTAAATCATGACTGAATGTCTTTCTTTAGAAAACGCTTTCATTCACAAACATTATTAAATCAGCCGGGCCCAAGACGTAACAGCTCATTGCATGTATTCCTTATAAAAGAGCGGCACGTGTTTCATTTATTCACAGTGGCTTAAAGAGATAGTTCACACAGAAGTCTAAAGTTCTGTCATCATTTACTCACTCTTCTGTTGTTCAAATCCAGTTTGAGTTTCCTTTTTTTTTCATTGAACACAAAAGAAGATATTTTGAAGAATGTCGGAAAGTATTATTGACTTCCCATTGTACTGATTGACTTCCATAGTATGTTTTTGTTTGTATGCTTCGTACTATAAAAGTCAATGACTGCCAGTTTAAATACTACAGTGGTAGGCAGCACGGTGGCTCAGTGGTTAACACTGTCACACCACAGCAAGAAGGTTGCTGGTTCGAGTCGCGGCTGGGCCAGTTGGCATTTCAGTGTGGAGTTTGCATCTTCTCCCCGGGTGCTCTGGTTTCCCCCACAGTCCAAATGAATGCTACAGCATACTATAGTATCAACTAACTGATAAACTGTAATAAATACTGTAGTATAGTGTAGTACCTCAGTTTTTACTACAGTAAACTGTGATTTGTTTATATTAGAAACTCATTCATTCCTTCATTTTCTTTTTGGCTTAGTCCCTTTGTTAATCTGAGGTCGCCACAGTGGAATGAACCGTCAACTTATCCAGCATATGTTTTATGCAGCGGATGCCCTTCCTGTGCTGTGCATTCACACACATACACTATGGTCAATTTAAAAGCACATGTGTTTTTGGACTTGTGGGGGAAACCGGAGCACCCGGAGGAAACCCACGCCAGCACGGGGAGAACATGCCAACTGACCCAGCCGGGGCTCGAACCAGCGACCTTCTTGCTGTGAGGCGAACGTGCTAACCACTGCACCACTGTGCAGCCCCTATATTAAAGACTATATCTTACTTTACTATAGTATGATTCAAAACAGTAATTACTGTAGTATTATGAAAAAATAGTAAATACTGTAAAACCATACTATAAAAGTACTTGAATTAATATGTTGTGGTGATTCTATGTTGTGTATGTGTGTGAATGAGAATGTATGGGAGTTTCCAAGTGATGGGTTGCAGCTGGAAGGGCATCCGCTGCATAAAACAGATGCTGGATAAGTTGGCGGTTCATTCCACTGTGGCAACCCTGGATTAATAAAGGGGGACTAAGCCCAAAAGGAAATGAATGAATGATTGATTATATAGTTGCTATGATAACACAACTACTATAGTAATGTAAACAAATGACCCAATACTGTAGATTTCTACAACTGTAAAGTATAATGTACAACAATACACCACAGTTTATTATAATAAAGACCAAAGAATACTACAGTAATTAATCCAGATTATCATTCACTTATATATAATATATGCTAGAGCATTCATTAACAAAGAGTACTATAAATACTACACGGTATAATATGATTAGAAAACACTTTTATTTTCTACGAACTCTCAAATAAATGTTTTTTTCCCCTGCTTGTTCAAACTACTTATTTAAAATAAGCTCAATCAACACAGTTCTTAATGTGTTTTTGGCACAACTTAATTGTTTTATATTCACATTCATTCATTTTCCTTCCGCTTAGTCCCTTTATTCATCAGAGGTCGCCACAGTGGAATGAATCATTACCTTATCCAGCTTAAGTTTTACACAGCGGATGCCCTTCCAGCTGCAACCCAGTCATGGGAAACACCCATACACACTCATTCTCACACACACACACTATGGCCAATTTAGCTTATTCAATTCACCTATAGCACATGTGTTTGGACTGTGGGGGAAACCCACACCAACACGGGGAGAACATGCAAACTACACAGAAATGCCAACTGGTCCAGCAGGGACTCGAACCAGTGACCTTCTTGCTGTGAGGTGACAGTGCTAACCACTGAGCCATCGTGTCGCTATATTCAAATTGGAAAAAACTATCAAGTTAACTTAATCGATTTGTGTTGGGACAACATGAAGGAATTGTGTGGAATATTGCATTGTTTACAGTGTACAGTGTGTAATGCAGTTTATCAGTTCACTACTATGATGTAGCATTCATTAACAGAGAGTTCGAAATACTACTATATATATATATATATATATATATATATATATATATATATATATATATATATATATATATATATATATATATATATAATTATTTTCTTTTCGGCTTAGTCCCTTTATTAATCAGGGGTCACCACAGTGGAATGAACCGCCAACTTATCCAGCAAATGTTTTACACAGCGGATATGTCCTCTATGCCAAAACAGGGAGAACATACAAACTCCACACAGAAATGCCAACTGACCCAGCTGGTGCTCAAACCAGCAACCTTCTTGCTGTGAGGCGATCATGCTACCCACTGCGCCACCATGATGCCTTATATATATACAGTATTATATGACTTTAAAATACTTCTTTTTCGTGTAATTTCACTTGGATTTGAAACTACATTCGTTTAATATGTAAATGGAGTTCATTTAAATTTTTGAGTGTACTATCTCTTTAATGCTCCACATAACATATTATTAAAGTCGGCATAATAATTCAATTTCCAAAAAATGTGATTTTATTAATATTATTATTGTTATTATTATTAAAGTCGCGATGAAAGGATGGATGAGCGCGCGCTTTACGCATATGATGTGATCATCCAGAGACTGTGCGCGCTCAATCACGTGCTTCAGCTCAATCCATCCAGCGGCTTCAAAGCAGAACAAACTATCTCACCTCTCAGGAAGAAGAAGAAGAAACAGAAAAAACTACAAGATTGACGTCAAAAAGATTAAACTATTCGGACGCATCGAGCCGAACGCAGCACAATCGGATGTGAGTGGAAGTGTTAGGAAACACCTCCAGGACCAAGTGCCTTTTCCTCGTCTCCGGCAAGCCTGTGGGAAGTTTTTTCTCCCTCACACACACATGATCTGCTCCAAACACACTCGTTTTGGACCACAGGGGACTCTTATGTATCCATAGATTGTATAACAGACGCAATCGGGATCGGATATACGCGTACTAAGCGCGCGGTTTGGTGAGTAGGTACGTCTACTTCATAGCAGAAAAAGCGCACGTAGACAGACGCAAGACATTTTGACCTAATTCATCTCTTGCTTACAAATTATGGATATGCATTGCGCACAAGACATGACATGGTTTAAAATGGGTGCGCAAAGCCGCGCGCGTGTCTCTTAGAAGATATATCCAACATCTGCTCGTTAAAAGTAGGTGTTTGTGCTTAGTTTGGACGATTCCGACTTATTGTGGCGGATAAATGACGCACTGTTGAGTTCTATTAACAACCAGCAGTTCATCATGCATCTTCTTTTAGGAGACGGGTGTGTTTTGTTGTTGATATCAGTGGATTTTATGCATTCAACAGTGTTAGACTGTGCGTGTGTTTGTTTTTTGGGCTTTTTTAATCTGTGGACACTCGTGGATTCATATCAGCTGCTGGTTAATTAGACGCAGTTGCGCGCTGGTTGTCATGACCACTCATCCACACCAATTCACCAGATCGCTGACTGTTTACCTTCATGCGTCTGATGTATATATACGCCACATCATGTATAGGCTTTAATTCAGGGGAAACTTGTGCATTGTGCTGCTGCAGTTGCTGATACATCTAAATGACTGAGCTAAATGTTGTTTTTAAGAATATTTATGCCCTTTTGTTGCATTTTTTGTATTTATGCTTAACTAAATACTAATTATTTGACCAAATATTATTCAATTTTATTAAATAAATTATGATTTTTGCTAATTTATGCAAAAAGTTTGAAGATCTGAATCAGACATTGATTGTTTTCAAGCTTAAAGCTCCCACTTCATATAAGTTTTGTGATTTAATTAATAAATTAAAGCAATTTAAGGCAAATTTGTCTATATTATTATTAGTAGTAGTAGTATTAATAATATTTTATATATTTTTATAGAAAATAGCTACTTCCAAGTTCAAACTGTATATAAAAATATTGCTTTCTGCATTATTTTTATGCAAATAAATATTGTAGGGATGCAACGATTATAGATTTTGGTTGTAGGATTATAGTCTGAGGAATAATCACGGTTTCACGGTTATCATGATTAATTTACATTCATTAATTTTAAAACACTACTAATTAAGAAAATGACATGAAAACCCCTTATATTTGTATATATTTGTTAAAAGTGTTTTTTTTATTTATTGCTGCTTAAGTTACCAAATAATACAGCACAAAATAATAACAAAAAAACTAATGAAATTCCATTTCTCTTTGGACTTAAAAATAAGTGAAAAATGTTTTTAGCTTTTAAACGCAAGTAATAATTTTACACTGAAAATAAATGAAAGAACAATGATTAAATAAATAAAGACAAGAATAAATACAAATAGTATTTGTCTAATGTAAATCTAAGCATCATATTATAAAGCTGAACAGTCACCGCGTGCACGTCACTCCCAATATGCGTGCAAGAAATGAAATAACGAAATTGCGCACACATAAGACGCGACATGTTAAGGGCAGAAGAAGCCTTTTTTATTTAATAGCCTCAGCCATAGTTAATCCAGTGTGCGTGGGTATTAGCCTTGGTGTACAACCTCAGAACTTTAGATTAGTGCACATTTGGCGTTACTTTGTTTAGTTGCAGCAGTTTGTTCTGTGCAGAAAAGCCTTTGTGTTGAGAAGCCTTTACGATTAATTAACCGTGACAAATTAAAGCTCGATTATTAATGAAACCGGTTAATCGTTGCATCCCTAATTGTGACCTAAATGTTCACACATTGAAATATCCAATCATAATCTTCATAAAAATATTATAATTATAACTCGTGTATTATATTTTGTATTTTATGATCTAAATAATGACAGGCTTAATAAATGTAATTTATGACAGACTAAAATATTGTAAATTCTGTATTGTTTTTTATATGTAGAGCTTTATTTGGACTGCCCAATTAATCACTGGACTGCTCAAGCTCATGCAAAACAAATAAAACTCATTACATTTAAATATTTCCAAGCTTAAATAGTATAAAAAATTGTATAAATAATAATGTAAGTAATGCAATATAATAATTAGATTAGATTAGATTCAACTTTATTATCATTACACATGTACAAGTACAGGGCAACGAAATGCAGTTTAGGTCTAACCAGGAGTGCAATAGCAGCAAGTGCAGGATACAGGTATAAAGTGCAATTCTAGAAAAACTATGGTGATCTTTACAGAAGGATGTACTGTGAACATTATACACAGGTTATATTAACTATGATCTACAATAGATGAATATGTGTACATGTTGCTATTAATAATCAGAGGTATGCAGATAGATATTAACTTTATATGTGCGGTGGATATGTACAATTCAAGATGAAGTAGCTGTGTGACCTAAATGATCACACATTAAAATTAAATCATAAAGTTCATAAAAATATTATATTTTCTGTATTATTTTATAGTTGAATTATCTAAATAAAGACCGACTGTACTGCCCAAATGTGCACATGTTTTAATAAAGGTTTCTGTTTTGTTTTTATGCAAATTATTTTTTGTGATTTAAATGATCAAACACTGCACTTTCCAAATTTTAAATAGTAAAAGATCATCATTATATTTATGCAAATCAGTTGTTTCCAAGCTGAAACTGCGGAAAAATAGGCTTAAATAGTATTTAAAAATGGTTGGGCAACACGGTGGCTCAGTGGTTAGCATTGTTGCCTCACAGCAAGATGGTCGCTGGTTTGAGTCTTGGCTGGGCCAGTTGGCGTTTCTGTGTGTAGTTTGTATGTTCACCCCGTGTTGGCGTGGGTTTCCTCTGGGTGCTCCAGTTTCCTCCACAGTCCAAACACATGTGCTATAGGGGAATTGAATAATCTAAATTGGCCGTAGTGTATGAGCGTGTGTGTGAATGAGTGTGTATGGGTGTTTCCCAGTACTGGATGGCATCCGCTGTGTAAAATATATGCTGGAATAGTTGGTGGTTCATTCCGCTGTGCCGACCCCTGATTAATAAAGGGACTAAGCTGAAGGAAAATCAATGAACAAACTAAAATATAGTATGGAAGTTATATATATATATATATATATATATATATATGATATTCTTTATGCATTTTAGGATTGTATTTTCCATTGTGTGATCATGTAGATCACAAAACGACTTTGCATAAGAATAATACAGAAACCATTTTTTAAATACTATTTATGTTTGGAAATAGCTACTTTGCATAAATAATGCAAATTGTTTTGTTATTTTGTTAACCATTTTTCTGCAGTTTAAGCTTGGAAACAACTCATTCATTTCGCCCTATATTTTAGTTTCATAAACTAAATTATGATGTACAATCCAAGTGTAAATGGTCTAAAGGTTGAACCGTTTTTGCATTGTTTTAATGCAATATATATATATATATATATATATATATATATATATATATATATATATATATATATATATATATATATATATATATATATATATATATATATATTGCTTGTTTGTTTTTGTGTGTGATCTAAATGATTGGACTGGCCAAGCATACACAGTAAAAAAAAAATCTGTTAATCAACACTTTTTTTGTGTGATTAACAAGTGTTTTGGGTTTATTTACGGTTGTGAATTGCATTCTGGGATGTTGATCTCTGCTCTGTCCACTTTTGATGTTGAAAATTCAACTCTACAGTTTAACAAAGTGACTTTCAGTGACATTTTAGTAGTTTGAAATAATATAATGTATAAGAAATAATAATATATAGAGAAATAAGTCTTACTACAAACACCAACACAGACAATATATCTCTTTAAATTATTTATAATGTTCATAAAATTGACTTTTTCACACTTTTTAAGCTTAAAAGTTGTTGCAAGTAAGATCAAGATCCCATAATGCAATTTCAAAAGTATAAATAAACAGGGAAAAGCTGAAAACATGAATCACAAAATACAGAAAACTGCTAATTAATGCATATTTTGTACAGTGTACGATAAATATATTGTGTTTTATGTACGCAAAGTAGTTTTGTGTGTCTCTGCAGCTTTAAATGCTGCATTCTTGCGTCTTATCATTAACACTGAATTGATGAAGCCAAATGATGCCATTTATAATCAATATTAAACTCCTAATTAAGCAGAACATATAAAAAGCATTGCAGAAATGATAGCAGTCAAACTCATAGTGTGTCTGCTCTCTGAAGAGCTGATTCATGAACTTTGCGTCCTTGTGCAAGACACTTAACCTCCGCTTACTCCAGAGGGATTGTCACAATATGATAAGTGTAGTGACTCAGAAAAGTAGAAGAAGCATCTGCTAAACGACTGGAGAAAAATAGCCCGTGCTTGTGAAGAAGGCTGCAGTGTTTTTTCAAGTGAAGTTGCTTGCTTTTGTGTGTCCGATGATTTTCTGAATTCAAAGCAACCTCTGAAATTTATAGTCGGGTTGATGTTTCATTTACTGCACTGGCTGCGCTCAAGGACTCATCAAGTTCAATCAGAATATACAATCAGAGCATGAATAGCTGAATTACCAGCCCATAATGTTCAAGAGACCTTGGAATATAGACGTATAGAAGTTACGTAGTGTGTAAGGTATAAAGCTGCACATTTCTCAACTTACAATGATCGTTTTGTCATGATTTTGCCTCATTTTTTTACTCGCTTGAATGATTGGTTTCTTGTTTGCTTTGTAGCCATTAAATCTTTCCCATTCTCTGACAGTTTTATGTGTGATGTATTAGTTTTTGTGTGTGTTTTTAAGAGCTGGTGCTGTTAGGGCACAAGTTTGCTTCATTTTTAATTACATGCACTAAAAATAAAATGATTCATTGGATTTATTCAATGTTTTTTAAGGTAAGTGGTTGCAAATTGTTTATTTGGGCTGAATTTAAACAGATTAAGCAAGCTAAATGATGCTAAATTTAATTAGTTTGATTAAATTCAGCTCATATTAATTGTTTGCAACCTTAAAAAACTTTAGTAAATCCATTGAATTCAGTGTATCTAGTAGGCCTTATCCCACAACACATGGACATGAGCTCAATCATATTTGGTGATGCAATATATATCGCCCATGCATAAAACCAATTCTAGCAACATTTGAGCTGATCGTGCAACATTTCTATCTCTCTTGGAGGTGTCAGGGTCAGTATGGTTAAAAACACTTTAGTATTTACTATAAATTACTCTAGTATATTTTCAAGTGGGTGTCTGACGACTGAAAATAGATCTGGCAGCAGATATCGCAGCCTCTGTTACTCTTTACCTTGCACTTTTTGTTATTATTTATTTATTTAGCATATGAGTTTTCACATTCTGATTCCAATATCTTATTATTAAATAGTTAAAATGGCTAAAATTAAATAACATAAAATATGAAGTGTTCTTTGTAAGAGTTTACTTGTATTGTGATGATATATATATGATATATGATGTATATAGATATATATAGATATATAGATATATAGTGTTAAAATGACAATAATATAGTTTATTGCAATATATTTTGGTGCAATATATCGTACAACAAAAAATAAATATCATGACAGACCTAGTATCTTTATTTTTATTTTTTTATTTTTTTATTTTTTTTAGCAGTGGACAATTAGGAGAACGATCATGTTGCCTTAGTTCATTTTATCCCCTGGCTGACCAAAAAATAAACAAATTTGTAATTCGTCCTCCACAATAAAGACGGAGTCTCACTGATTCACCTTTAGCGACTAATGACCCAAGCATTTTGGACCCAAGTGAGGAAGCTCCAACATTTTGCAGTGCTAACAATACTGGAAACACGAAATGCAGGAAATACCAAGATAGTTACCAGAACTATGGTTTTATTCCATTTTCTCAAAGCAAAGAGTCCCTGACTCAGCCACAGTGTATTATCTGCACCAAAGTTCTTGCTAACGAATGCATGAGGACGTCCAAACTAATAAGACATTTACTGAGGACTCATCCCCAATACCACGACAAGCCCAGAGCATTTTTGAGCGCAAGGATTTGACACACAAAATGAGATGAGGGACATCACAGCTACTGACAAGAAACTTAAAAAATATAGGACTAATATAAGGCCAATTTAAAGGCCAAAGCCTTACGTTTTTCAGTTACAAATGGCCTACTGTTTTGCTTTTATATTTTACATTTATTTGTGCATAAACATATTTAGATATAGTAATAAACATATCGTTTGTTTGAAAACTAAATTTTTTGTTATCATTACTGCAAACTTATACGAGCGATAATATGATTAAATGTGGAGGGGGCCCTTACAATATTTTCCAGGGGAAAAGGGGGTCTCAGACAAAAAAAGGTTGGGAACCACTGTCTTAGATTCATTGTGCATCAATTATTCCACAGGCCAAAAATATTGAAATCATTTGATCAAAATTGATCATAATCTTCATTTGAAGCTTTACTTTAATTCCAAAAGTAAATCACACAGTAAAACATTTGTGTTTATTATACAACTGAATCACAGTCAGTTATGCATTCATTTATATTAAAATATCTGAATCTAGGTCTCTCAGATTCATTGTGCATCAATTATTCCACAGGCCAAAAATATTGAAATCATTTTATCACACTTTTTTTTCCCCAAGACTCCATGCGTGTCTTTGAAACTCTTGCCAGGACGTTCTAGCAGAAGATGCTCTCCACAGATAGTTGCAGGTTTCTCCTGGGAGCTGATCTTTCCGCTGCTATTCTTAGGGTTGTCACTTCAGTCAGTCTATATGAAGGGAATTGCATCACAAGTCAGAACTTTATTTTTTGTGTGTGTGTGCCGTTTTTTTATCAAACACACTAAGAGAACAGCATGTCATGACGTGTGCAAACTGTGTCTCTTTTAGGAGTGCATGCATAAATGCCAAGAAACTGCATTAAAGAGTCATCATCACCCAAGGAAAACGACATCTTTCTGTGGAGGATGGATCTGCCCAACAAGGAAAGACGGTCACCGGAAAACGGCCCAAGCTCCAGTCGGCGCTGTTGCTCAAGCTTCAAGGTACTTTTTTTCGCACCTATTTCCCAAATGATGTTTAACAGAGCAGGAATTTTTCACAGTATTTCCTATAATATTTTTTTCTTCTGGAGAAAGTCTTATTTGTTTTATTTCGGTTAAAATAAAAGCAGTTTTTAATTATTTTCAAACCATTTTAAGGTCAATATTATTAGCCCCCTTGAGCTATATTTGGTTTGATTGTCTCCAGAACAAACCACTGTTATACAATGACTTGCCTAATTACCCTAACTTTACCCTAATTAACCTAGTTAAAGCCTTTAAATGTCACTTTAAGCTGAATACTAGCATCTTGAAGAATATCTAGTCAAATATTAATTAATAATTAATAATTCTGAATTTAACTGTATATCTCATTATTACATGGTTGTTTGGAATACTTGATTCTGATTGGTCAGTTGTGACTTCCAATGTGAATTCCTAGATAACAACCATTAGAACTAATGACAGTGGCTCATTTGGGTACTTCTAATCTTCTACCATCAGGGAATACGTTTACATCCATATGCTTGTATCCAAACGCTTGTCTGTTTTCAATGCTGTTTGTTACGATTTGGCGCCCTCTTGTGACTGAACAATCTGCAAGTTAGTGTATGCTCCATTCAGCAGTTTTCATTTCTGTCAGCTTTGCATTTAATTAAGTAGTTAATAAACTAATACGACTCAGAACAATGATTTGTGTATAACACATTGTGGCAAGTAGCAGTGTAAAAAGTGATCGTGGAATTAAGCACATCCAGGTGGTTGTTATCAGAAAACTGTTACGTCTGGATGTGTTGTGCAAAGAAATGAACAATTGTGAAGATCCAAATGCAGTCTTTCTGGGTTTATTTGCAAAATATGAAGACAAAATAGAAACAAAACAGGGAGAACACTCAGATAACATACTGTAGAAGTAACACTAAAATGACAGTGGCTTAATGTGTATATATAGTGCAGACAGTTAGGTTAAACAAGATGACGAGGGAGTGGAGACTAAATAACTAAGGTAATTGACAAGGGAAAACTCCAATGACAGAGCGTAGCAAATGAATTGAATAAAACAGGGACTTTTACAGTGGCCCTCTGTGGTTGGTGCCCTCCTGTGACTGAATAATCTGCAGGTTAGTGTATGCTCCATTCAGCAGTTTTCATTTCTGTCAGCTTTGCACTTAATTGACTAATTAATAAACTAATACAATTCATACGATAGTATTTTTACATTTTGAGCCAAGTAGCCATGTAAAAAGCGGGATTAAGTACATTCAGTAGGTTGTTATCAGAGAATAAAGCCCTTCGGTTTTATACAACTGTTACATCTGAGTGTGTTGTGCAAAGAAATTAATAATGGTGAGGATCCAAATACAGTCTTACTGGGGTTTTTTGCTAAATAAAGAGAAAACAAACCAGGGAGAACATTCAGATATCATATAAGTAAAACTAATATGACAGTGGCTTAACTAAGAGATGTATATAATGTATATATAGTGCATACCGAGATGACGAGGTTAAAGTGTTAAACAAGATGACGAGGGAGTGGAGACTAAATAACTAAGGTCATTGACAAGGGAAAACTCAAATGACAGAGCGTAGCAAATGAAAACATGGAAGTGAATCAAACAAGGACCTTTACAAGTGCCCTCGGTGGTTGGTGCCATCTTGTGACTGAATAATATGCAGATTGGTGTATGCTCCATTCAGCTGTTCTCATATCTGTCAGCTTTGCATTTAATTGAATAATTAATAAACTAATATGATTCATATTAGTGTTGGGCGATGTTGACCAATTTAGCATCGTACGCTTCATAGGCGGAGGTGAATTAATTATTTATGAATAATTAATTAATAATTAATTAATTATTTGTAACCTACCGTTTCATCCACCACCGCGGTGGATGGCGGAGGGGTCTCGCGGATGAAAATGAGCGGCGCTGGGGTGTCGCGGAAAGTGGGCTGTTTAGAATAGATAGAATAGAATAGAATCCCAATTCTATTTTTGTACCCATTCCCCTTCCCCATGGCCCTTAAAACCGAGTGTGGAGGGGAAGGGCTTCAGAATTTACCCCTAAGAATTGGGACAGCACTACAGCACCTGCACACGTCATCAGATGTCATCGCGATCTCTTGCTTCATATGAGATCAGACGATCGCGACTGCTGTAGTTATTCCAGTTGTGTTATTTTTTGGTATTCATCTTCAGGAAATCACTGAAGGCTACAATATCATGTTATCATAACCATATAATGTGGCAATAAGATTGTAACTGTACTGTGCATTTACACAGTGGCCATATTCATCTACGTAAACACACGAAAACAACATTAACATTATAGCAGACACTGTAAAAAGCTCATTCCCAGCCACTAGACTGCTCTGACAGGGTGTTCGAGTGTCATCGAGTGTCAGAATGTTGTGGGACTGTTGTACAGGAGGTATGATTATGGATTATAGATCGCAAAATTTAGCAGTTTTTATTTTAGCGTTTTTTAAAGCATGACGGTAACACATGAACGCGGTTATGAATATATTAAAACATGTGCTTGTTTGTTGTAAAAGTTTGTAATAATGACAAAAAAACTGATTTGTGCATCTCCTTACTTGCGGGTGCAGCTATCCTGCCGTTGTGGCTGGTGTATTCTAGGACATTTTCTTACCCCTTGGTTTCGAGTGTGGCCCTGAAAAATCTCAGTTGAAAGGGCTATCTACCCCTTCCCCTTAGCCCTACGCCTTCAAGCTAAAGAGAATTGGGACACCCCTACCCCTTCACGGGAATGAGCAAAATGAGGGGTAAGGGGAAGGGCTAAGGGGTGGATTTGGGATTGGGCCTAAATAAATAGGATAATTGACAAGGGAAAACTCAAATGACAGATGTTTTCTGCTCCAAAACATTTCAAATGTTTCTTAAAATAAAATGTATTGTGTTCAATGGGGAAAAAGTTTTGTTTTTTTAGGCAAACAATTAAAAGGAACATATTTTAGAGCAGTGATCACAATGCCGTGGTATTTTAATCCAAGGTTATCATGCTGTCAGAATCTTGCCCACTCATACCGATATTCCCTCAGTTGTGTTTATGTCTGGAAATGAAGATTCTGGTTCATTTGCTTTACGTGTAACAGGCTTTGAGGCCTCCGGCGCTGTGAGTGCAAACAAGATTTAGCTTCAGTTTGTGGTGGAATCTTTATTTTTTTGTGAAGAGCTGAGGTCTGAGAACAGAGAGCGTTTTGAGCTCCTCATGAGATGATTATGGCTAACGATGTAAATAATGAGAGAGTCATGCTCAGCGCTTCCTTTGTCATGAACACATAAGCTTGGCCACAGAGGAGCCATTCAGCCACGTCAAAACTCTCTGTGTGAGACTCACAGTCATGTGTGAAAGTGGATGACTGCCAGATTATAATGTAAACTTTACTCTACATTGATCTTTACTCTACTTTGATCAATGTGGAAAGTGAATGCAGTGATTATCAAACACTTTATTCAGGAGGTGAAGTGGTATTTATGATGAGATATTTACTCTTAGAAATATGGGTTTATCTTGATACCCCAAAAGTGTGCAAATTACACATCAAAGGTACATATTATTATTATTATTATTATTATTATTAATATTATTATTATTAATATTATTATTATTATTACTACTATTATTATTATTATTATTATTATTATTATTATTATTATTATTATTATTATTATTATTATTATTAATATTATTATTATTATTATTATTAATAATAATAATAATAATAATATTATTATTATTATTATTATTATTATTATTATTATTATTATTATTATTATTATTATTATTATTAATATTATTATTAATATTATTATTATTATTATTATTATTAATATTATTATTAATATTATTATTATTATTATTATTATTATTATTATTATTAATATTATTATTATATACGAGTCTTTATGCATTTGAAGGCAAAATTAGTAGCTTCCCTATGTAATTTTTATTACTTGTTTAAATAAAGTGGTGTTTAACAAAATACATCAGAGAATGTCTGATTTATTTTAGTTTGACTGAAATATATTAATTAATTAATTTAATTATTTATTTAATTATTCATTCATTTATTTGTTTGTGTATGTGTTTATTTATGTATTTATTTATTTATTTATTTTTAAAGTGTTACTGCTTTGGTCAATATTATTTGCCCCCCTAAAAAATTACTATTTTCTGATTGGCTAATGAACCACTGTTTTCTGATAAACCTAACTTGCCTAGTTAGCCTAATTAACTAGTTAATGAATGACTCTGAGCTTATGTATCTTAATGTAAAGTTTACTCTTGATAAAGTTGAAAAGATGCAGTAATTATCAAACACTTTATTTCAGGAGGTGAATTGATATTTATAATGAGATGTTTACTCTCAGAAATATATGCTTATCTTGTTTACCCCAAAATTGTGCATATTAGCACATCTAAGGTACATATTATAATTATTATACTAGTCTTTATGCATTTGAAGGCAAAATTAGTAGCTTTACTGTGTTATTTAATTACTTGTTTAATTAAAGTGGTGTTTATTAACATTAGTATTTCCTATTATATTTTTTTTTCTGGAGAATCTCTGATTTATGTTAGTTTGACTGGAATATATGTTATATATTTATTTATTGTTTTATTTATTTTTAAAGTAATAACTGCTTTAGTTAATATTATTTGCCCCCCTAAAAAATTACTATTTTTTTGATTGGATAATGAATAAACCCCTGTTTTCAATGACGTGTCGAACTTGCCTAGTTACTAGTTAATGGATGACTGCAAGCTCATGTATCTTAATGTAAAGTTTACTCCTGATAAATTTAAAAAGATGCAGTCATTATCAAACACTTTATTTCAGGAGGTGAATTGATATTAATGATGATGTTTACTCTCAGAATTATATGCTTATCTTGTTTACCCCTAAAGTGTGCTTATTAGCACGTCGAATGTACATATTGGCACCTAGTCTATATACAGTTGAAGGCTACATTTCTAGCTTTGCTATGAAATTTTAATTACTTTGACAAATATGTCCTAAGAGATGCTTAACACATTATTTCCTATTATATGTTTCTTCTGGAGAATGTCTTATTTATTTTAGTTTGACTAGAATAACACTATTATTTAATATGTTTTTAAATGTAATAACTGCTTTGGTCAATGTTATTAGCCCCTTTAAGAAATTGTTATTTTTGATTGGCTAATGAACAAACCACTGTTTCCAATGGTGTGGCTAATTGACCTAATTAACTAGTTAATGGATGACTGTCAGCTTATAATGTAAACTTTACATCAGAGAAAGTTGAAAAGATGCAGTGATTATCCAACACTTTTCTCCAGGAAGTGAATTGCTATTTATGATGAGATGTTTACTCTCAGAAATATGTGTTTATGATCAAAGGTGGACAGTGTTGCCAGATTGGAAATGTGAAAGTATCGTACCAGAAGCTCAAAATCATCGTATTTGGAGGAAAATTATCGTACAAGAGTCAAACGGAGAGTATACAGCTATTATATAGACAAATAGAGTTTTGACACATCGTGCAAATTATCACAATACGTAAAAAAATAAAAGAACGAAGGCGTACCTTAGTGGGAAGGTTCAAACTCCTCTGAGTCACTGTCATTGAATACCTGCGTGTGTTGCCAGATGTTGAGGGATTCATTTTGCGATACAAATATGATATAGAGGTAAAGTTGGTTTTATATTCGCACATTCGGACTTTCCCCTTATTAATATAATTTCATAAAATTATTATTTGCAAACTCTAATTAGCAAAATCATATTAGCAGCCAATGACTATCAAAGTCCAACATTGTTCACAGTCAAATAAACAGTGTTAATATTGTTTTAAAGTCACACTTGCATGCTAATTTCGATCGAATAATTAAAGTAACATGGTAAACAATATAGAGACTTCTAAATGAACGAATGTGCGAATATAAAACCAACTTTACCTCTATAAATATGATGCCTACATGGAGCGCAACATAGTGCTGGTTGGCTTGAAAGCAGTGCACCCTCCCGAATTTTTTACAGTCTGAGGGTGTGCACGAGCCCATCCAGAGGATCTGTAATGAGTCGATCTCGTGGCTTTGTTTTGATGAGATTAACTTTGGAAAAACACGTTTGCATGATGCATTTGAATGGGGAAAAACGAGAACATCAAGGGCAAACTCTCCTGTCTTTCACACTTTCCTTTTCAGCACTACTTTATAAAACTTGACGACCTCAACCTGAAAACGACTGACTGAACCACTGCCGCGCGCAGCAGGAATGTTAGCTCGTGGAGAGAGCTATTCTCCACGTTGATTGGCTGAGAAGATGTAACGTAAGATGAGATAGAAACTAGTCATTGGATAGGAAACGTGTTTAACTCCACCTTCTCCTCACAGACATCAGACACAAGATGTAGCTATCAATAAGTATAGAAGCCCTAAGATTACAATGAAACTCATTTTAAATGCCATAAAATTCTGAAAGTATCGTACATTATAGGATTTTTTACATTATTGATCGTACATCGTACAGAGGTCGAAATTATACGATAATTATCGTGCGTCTGGCAACACTGAAGGTGGAGAATGTCTTATTTATTTTAGTCTGGCTCTCTATATATAGTTTGTTTATTTTTTATGTAAAAACTGCTGTGGTCAATATTATTAGCCGCTCTTTTAATAAACAAACAACTGCTTCCAATGATGTGTAATTACCCTAACTTCCCCAGTTAACCTAATAAACTAGTTAGGCCATTAAATTGCACTTAAAACTGAATGCTAGTTTCCTGCTAAATAACTAAAATAATATGTACTGTCATCATGTCAAAGACTAAAGAATTGAGTTATTAGAAGTTAGTTAAACAGTTTCCACAGGAGGGCTTTTGTCTTCAACTGTGTATTAGTACATTTAGAAAGAGTTCCAGCCCTTGCAGATTACTTTTTCTGATATGAGAGATATATATGTATATATATATATATATATATGTATGTATGTATATTTGATGCATAATATATAATTTAAGCAAGCATGGCATGTAATTGTTCCCATAGACTCTCGCCTCTCTTTGTAGACTTTCCTTTCGTGTGTTTGTAGTCAACTTGAATTTGAAATCAGCCTGGTTTATAATTAATAAGTTATGCATGTACTTTCTCTCTCTATTAATATATATACTAGATAGATAGATAGATAGATAGATAGATAGATAGACAGATAGACAGATAGACAGATAGACAGACAGACAGATAGACAGATAGATAGATAGATAGATAGATAGATAGATAGATAGATAGATAGATAGATAGATAGATAGATAGATAGATAGATAGATAGATAGATAGATAGACTATAGATATAACTATTTAATAAAACTGTTTTGTTTAAACGCATCAGAGATTATTCCCTATAATCACTGATATATTGATTAAAAAAAGATAAAAATTCAAAAGTGGTGTAGTAATTTATGCTGAGCATGTATATCGCTATCAGGATATGATATGACTTATACCATGATTTGAGATCTTTGTCATATCACCCAGTCTTAGTGCTGACATTTATGCATGATAAATTAGCAGCGAAAACAAATCATACTCAATCAAACTCAAGTAAAAATACCATTTCCTGCCAAAAGATTGTGCAAGTAGAGTAAAAGTATATAATTAAATGCAACTCAAAGTATGAGTAAGAAATGGCCCTTCTAAAAGCACTCAAGTCGAGAATATTACACTGTGGAAATTAGTCCACCATATACCCTGCAAATTAAAAATGCAGCTTACATCAGTGCCATTTTCAGATTTTCTATCAGAATATGAGATGACTTATACCATGATGTGAGGTTTTTGTCATATCACCCAGCCTTAGTGCTGATATTTATGTACACAAACAAAATTGAGTGCAGTTTGAGATGCGGTGATAGTCCCAGAGCCATCAAAGGGTTAAAGGCTTTTTAAAGAGTCTATCGTCTATCAGCTGACTCTAGAAAGCATTGAGCCTCTGGGTCTGAAAGCGTGAATGACTAGCGAGTGTTTAGCGTGTTTGTCCAGCCATATGACCGACTTCTGCTAGCCTCGCCACTTCATTAGTGACATAAACTGTTTTTCTAGACATTAAGATCTGGCACATGCGGAGGAGATCAGAATTCGGGGCTTGTTTTTGCTTGGGATTAAGTTTGCATGAGACAACAGTGCAAAAGCTGCTTAGGAAGCGATTATTTAGCAGGAATGAGCACAATGAAAGGGCCTTTTTTTTAAAAAAAAGAGTAGGTCATATGGGTTTTGGAGAAATATCTTATTTGCTTTTTGTAACAGAGCTGTTCTTCAGTGTATATAGCTGTTCATCAAGTGTATGGTGAATGCATAATGTATAAGTATATAAGTGTAAGTGCATGATAAATTAGCAGCGAAAAGAAATCATACTTAATCATGCTCAAGTAAAAGTACAATTTCTTGGCAAAAATATGTAGTACAAGTAGAGTAAAGGTATCTAATTAAATCTGACTCAGAGCATGAGTAAAAGGTGGCCCTTCTAAAAGCACTTGAGTATTATGCTGTGAAAATGATTCCACATTATACCCTGAAAATTAAAAATGCAGCTTACATCAGTGCCATCTTCAGGTTTTTTAAGTGTAAGTTAAATTATTTGCTATTCATGAATTATAAATGTAAAACACGAGATTAATTTAGTGTGACGTGAGAACACATTATATATATATATATATATATATATATATATATATATATATATATATATATATATATATATATATATATATATATATATATATATATATATATATATATTTGCACCTAAAATAAGCCCACAGAAAGCAGGTTGATAAGCAATAATTATTAATAAACTAATTTTGAGAGGATCATGTGCTTATGATTGACCAGGGCTGGTCCTGCATTAGCTAATGCTTGATTTACCAATCTGATGAACCCTAACATAAATAACTAGAGTTTCTTACCTTAGTTATCTTCATCTTGAAGATCCCCCCCTTCCACCCCTACTCCTCTTGCCTTTTCATAGATAGGGTGGCACGGTTGTTCAATTGTCAGTGCTGTTCCCTCATAGCAAGAACATCACTGGTTCAAGTTTTTACTAGGCCATTTGACGTTTCTGTGCAGTTTACATGTTCTCCCCATGCTTGCATGAGTTTCCCCCAGGTTCCCTGATTTCCTCCCAGAGTCCATTGGCATGCGTCATAAGTGAATTGACTAAACCAAATTGGCACTATAGATGAGCTCTTAGTCAGGCTCTACCTATGCCTTTCAGTCAGCAGTTTATCTCTCCGTAGCAATCTCTATAATCTGTCTTGGGTCCTAAATAAAGCAGGGGACTTCTCGAGACCAACCTGAGCTCAAATGGGAGGGAGCCCGGGGCTCAAGGATCTTCTGAGCTCAGGGCTCTCTCCCAGGACAGCATGCCAAACATGCTTTATTATCAATCATCAGCTAAGTGTGAACTCTTGAAATGTATATGCTTGGTAAAATCTGTGTAATCTAAAAATCTAAAACAAAAGGCACCAAAATCTAGCTGATGATATGTTAATGCTTAAAGTTATACACATTTAACCCTGACTTCAATTTGTGTTTGAAAACGTAACATTCTGTAGTGCATTTAGTTATTGTTTTAGGCTATTTGGGGATCTCAGTGATCATACAGTATAGACATCGTACATCTTTTCATCATGCAGACTAAACCATCACATTGCGCATTGATTTGTGCGTCTTCTTGAACATTTTTAATGCTTTCACACTGTACAGGTTTTGCTGCATTTATAAAGCATCTTGAGGTCTTGAGGTCTGTCTGTCTTATGCATTTATTGTCTAATGCATCTTATGCATTTTTTATCTATGCATAATTTGATTGGATGGAAATCATAGGGATGATTATTCTACTTATCCAATCACTGTAGACAAGAAAAAATAAACATCTAAAGTAATGACATCAGTTTGATGTTAAACATACAGTAAAAGTACTAATACTGCACTCAAATGTACTCAAGTAAATGTACACGTTTTAAACTACTTACAAGTGTACAGCTCCTGAGACAAAGTACTCAGTTACAGTAATTTGAGTATTTTGTAATGCATTACACACTGTAAATCACAAATTGCCGATTGTTCTTGCAGAATAAATTGCAGCTGTTCTTTAAGAGGGTTTATTCTGCAAAAACAACACGCTTTATATACATTATTCCACTTATTGTACAAAGCTACTTGCCACAAAACTAAACAGTTAAACACAAACATTGATCTGTGCTGTCACTGGACTAAATCTTTAATTAAATGTAGTTTGCAGAAAGAAAAATGGCTGGATGCAGCCTACACTAACCTACTTGTGTTATTATTCAGTCACCAGATGACGCCAAATAGTCAAGAACATTGAAGTGAGTATAATTACTAATGATTTGTAGATTAGTTTCAGCAGTTGTTATCTGGGAATAACATATCTTGTAATGTTGCGATTAAATCAGAATCAAGTATTTCCGAGAGCTGTGTAATAAATAAAGGCAACCCAGGCAGGAAATACGTAAACGGAGGTATGTCTGCTCGCAGTTTTTGGTTTTGCAAATCCACCAGAAGCTGCTGTGTACACTTTTTAATGATCTCAACTTTCTCTTGTGCATCCTCTTCTCGCATAAATCCACAAGAGAGCGCAATATACACTTCAGCCAACCTGGCCAGCTTGCTGTTGACTGACTGACCCACCTACCCCATTCCTAAACCCAACCAACAGTGTTTTCAAAAGCAATCTAGAAAAAGAAAAGCCGTCACAGCCATGTGATTTCACCACGTTTTCAGTCTGTTTGCTTATTTATTTTTGCTTTTGTTTTACCTGGTTACTGGAGTTGTCGTCGTGGACCATTCCGCTACTGGTCAAACTGGTAACACAGGAAAAGCCGTCCGTACGGAGGTAAACGGTAGCACAAAAAGGAGCAGAAGCTGTTGGCGACATCACACCATCTCGTAGCATTCATTTAAAAGAAGAAATGCAGCCAGACGAACCTCTAGCTACATAATTCGCGCTCTCCAGAAATATAGACAGCGGTACGTATCCACAATAAGCCTGTGTTGAATAAAAGTATTGTCTCAAAGAAAAAAATGGCTCTGAATTGCCTTAAATTGTTATATTTGCGAAATCCTCCTATCAATCTACAGCAGGGGTGTTCAAACTCAGTCCTGGAGGACCAGTGTCCCGGAAACACACCTGTACCAGCTAATCAAGCTCTCACTAGATATACTAGAAACTTCTAGGCAGGTGTGTTGAAGCAAGCTAAACTCAGCAGGACACCAGGACTAAGTTTGGACACCCCTGATCTACAGTAATACATTTGCATAATCCTTACCTAAAGTACATAGGAAGACTTTAAATTTTAAATTAACATTTTTAACATGAAATACACATGGAAAGACCAATAAAAGTAGTATTGGCCCGCTGAGAAATCAGAGCAGAGTTGATTTATGGGAGGAGGAGGGTTTACAGACATTAAACCCCAAATAGATAGTAGTATTATTCCAATATTAGGAGCATAATCTGAAATAATGACAATGTTTTCTGAATTTAGATGCATTTAAACTTGTTGTGTGGACTCATTGTTAGGACACTTTAATAAAGCATGTGACCTGCTCTCCAAGAAAGACAATGCAGAGGTGTGGTAAATAATATCCTCCTGATATAAACCTTTACGAAGGCCTGCTCTGATTTCCAAATTCTTTGCTTTAGCCTGAGGTCTGATTTTAGAAATGATCTGCACGCATGAGAAACAGTGGCTAATCTGATGAATGAAGGTATTGTAATTGCACCCATAGAGACCCTTATGGCAAAGCCGATTATGATTTCCAGTGGAGCTCCAGCTGAACAAGTTGAACACAAATATTTGACAAAATTGTCTCAACCAGCAAAAAGAGAAAAGCACATTATGATCTGTGTGCAGCAGAAAAATAGCAGCTTGGTCTCTATTTAAAGCTTAAGTGATCACGTTTTGCTTTAGGTTACATTAAACTAACCATCTTTAGCATAGTATGTATGTTGTCAGAATCATATCTCATGCCTAAAATCTAACTGACATGCTTGAATGGAAACACAGCCACTGGTCAGAGAGTTGCCTGTTGATGTGAGGCATATTATGGGTGAAGCTCAGACCTGTGTGTCGATGCGGGACAGGTCTGGAGCTCATGAGGAGTGTGTGTGTATGAATGAGCTGATCTCAGAACAGCAGCCGGGGGCCTCTGTGAACACGTGCTTCTGTTGGCTGGCACTCAGATTACTGTGTCCACGTGTAATGTGATCTAAACAGATGAGCGGCGTGCCACTGTACAGCTGGAGATTTATGATGAGCTTCAGACTGTGACAGACACACACACACACATACAGTATATACACTGACACTGACATGCATATACACTCACATGCACACAAACGCACACATTTACACACACACAAATATACACTCACACGAATGCACACACACGCAGGTGTACACACGTAGATACACATACAGTGTATACACTTATATGCACACACACATACTTTACATTCACACAGACGTACAAACACACATAGTGTATACACTCTCACACACACAAACACATATACTCATACACGCATGTATACTTGCGCACACACATACACACACATAAATCACTCAGACATCGTGTACACACATGCACACAAACACACACATTTACAGACACTCACATGCATGCATGCACACATACACTTATACACACACACACACACATAGATACACATAGTGTATACACTCACATGCACACACACTTATGCATTCACACAGACATACATACTGTACACATATGCACGCCCACATATACACTCTCACACACATATAAGCACAAACTCATGCACACACATAAACTCAGACAGAAACTCGCACACACTCATACACACATGTACATACAGTATATACACACGCGTGTGCATATGTACACTCACACTCACATGCACACATACTCATACACATACACGCATATATACAATCACACGCACACATACAGTATATACACACGCGTGCGCACATATATACACACACACATACATACATACATACATACAGTATATACACACACGTGCGCACCTATACACACACTCATAGACACACATACACACATACATACAGTATATACACACACGTGCGCACATATACACACGCACTCATACACACACATACATGCATACATACAGTATATACACACGCGTGCGCACATATACATACATACAGTATATACACATGCGTGCGCACATATACACTCAAATGCACACACACTCATACACACATATACACTCACATATACACACAGATACAGTATATACACACACTTGCGCACATATACACTCACATGCACATTAGGGTTGGGCCGATAGACGATGCCATCGTCCATCACCGATGGCCGATAGACATCACGATGCTGAGACGGCATCACCGATCTTCCACCCCGCCCCTGTCGGGTCAGGTAGTTAAACCGGTAGGCTACAAATAATTAATTAGTTATGAATTAATTAATTATTCATAAATAATTAATTAACCTCCGCCTATGAAGATGATGCCATCGTCCATCGCGATGTTTCACATTAGACATCGTACAATGCTAAATTGGTCAACATCGCCCAACCCTAATGCACACACGCTCATACGCACATATACAATCACATGTATATGCACAGACAGAAACAAGCAGACACTCATACACACATATAC
>LR812522.1:4000482-4105482 GCA_903798195.1 Danio kyathit | reverse complement strand
TTATCATAGTTTTCTGTTGTTCACCTGTGAGAAATAGAAGCCATTTCTAATATATTAATACGAGGTGTTGGTTAGGACCAGTGCTTAATTTGTGAATTGCGAGGTCCTGGAACAGATCGGGGTAATGGATCCGGCATGAATTAATTAATTCAAGGTGTTGGTTAGGACCAGTGCTTAATTTGTGAATTGCAAGGTCCCGGAACAGATCGGGGTAATGAATCTGGCCTGTTACCCGAGGATGGAAAGTGGAGAGCAGGGGGGGATATTGGATGGCGGAAAGGTGTTGCGGACGAAGGACGAAAGTGAAGAGCGGGGGTTGTTGCGGACGAAAGTGAAGAGGTTTGGGGAGTTGCGGAAGAAAGTGTAAGTGAACAGCGGAAGATGAAGTCAGGTGCCGGATCAGATTTCAGAGGTGCCGGATCCGAATATTTCTTCTATCGCGTGTCGTTGCTTTTACTTAGAACATGCCTTTGTTGGTGTTGTCAATCTGGCAACCTGCTCTTGCGTGTGTTTTGAACCAGGGGTGCAATACCTAGTGCAACCACTGAGTGTCAAACTTACTGCACTTTTAAAACTTGAGAACTGACAAGTAAAATAGAAATGACCTGGGAATTTACTTTGAAATACTTTATGAAATTATCTGGCATGTTATCTTCATTTGAATAAATCTTGTACGTGAAAACATATTTGATGCAATGATGTAAAATTTCCCATCAATGTTAATCTGCTGAGATGAGATGAGTAAAAATGAAAAATGTTACCTCCTCCCAAAAGGGAAAACCAGCAACAATCAAGAATGCATGATTATATGCTGTCATGACTGTGCAATCAAAAAATGTGATTATGATGGAAGTCAATGGGGCAAAAACAGCCACATGCATAACGAAAGGGGAGTCAATGTGAACAAATTAAAAAATGTGTTGACATTAAACAGCTTTTGGGAAAATATTTTCAAAAGCAATACAGTTTTATAGAAGGACTAACAATTATGACTTCAACCGTGTGTCGTTATTAGGATATTAAATTACTTAAATGGCGATATGAGATTTTTGTCGAGATTTTTGTTAATCTGACATGCTTTTTCTGTGTGTTTCATTACAGATGTTCCTCGTGGCCTTGTCCTTCGCCTATTTCTCCAAGGCTTTATCCGGGAGCTATATGAAAAGCACAATAACTCAGCTGGAAAGACGCTTCGACATCCCCAGTTACTTAATAGGTGTCATTGACGGCAGCTTTGAAATAGGTAAGAAGTGTGTATTCATGCGTCAGCTGCGTGCGTGGATCCGTCAGCTCCCTCTAGCAGTTGTGAATATGAAATATAAATTAATAAAGAAAGGTGGAAATTAAATGTTTACCTTTATTAGGAGTAGGCCTGTCATGATATGTGTTTATTGTTGTCAATATATATTACACCAAAATATATTGTGATAAATGATATTATTGTCATTTTAAGACCGATTTATGCCACTCATTATATAATGCCAGAATTACAATAGCATCACAATGCAAGTACACTCCTCCAAAGAACATGTCACATTCTTATTATTAAGAAAATTTCATTTAATTTTAGTCATTTTGTTATTTAATTATGAGGCATTGGAGTCAGAATGTGAAAACTATGTATAAATAACAATAAATGTTAACAAAAACGTAACAGAGGCTGCGATATCTGCGGCCAGATCTTACTATAATAATAATAATAATTCATTTTATTTGTAAATAGCGCCTTTCTGGGCACCCAAGATTGCCTTACAACAAGCATCAACAGCCATAACAGGACAAATTAAAACAATTAATAAAACGTTGCCAAACAATATGTTAAATGCATGTACACTCTCAGAATTAAAGGTACACGAGCTGCCACTGGGGTGGTACCTTTTCGAAAGGTACAATTTTGTACCTAAAAGGTCCATATAAATACCTCAAGGGTACATATTATATACCATTGTCAAATCATATATCATTATATACTTTTGAGGTACCAACATGGACACTTCAAGTACAAATGTGTACCTTTTGAAAAGGTACCACCCCAGTGATAGCTTTCTTTATTTCTGAGAGTTGCAGGTACAAACACATCATGAGTATAAAATAACATGATAATAAATAGTCAAAAGAATGCCTGCTTAAAAAGATGGGTCTCGAGACAAGATTTAAAAGTGTGAAGACTATCACTGCTCTTAGATCCAGGGGAAGCAAGTTCCACAGTCGATGAGCCTCGGAGCTAAAAGATCTGGCACCCATTGTGCTTAATCGAGTGCGAGGTGGCACCAGGGAGAAAGTGTTGGCTGATCTAAGAGTGCGAGATCATATAAATATGGAGAAGTTCGGTGAGAACTTTTGAGGAGAAAGATTATGAAGTGCCTTGAAAGTGAGAAGTAGTATTTTAAAACTAATACGAAACTTTACTGGAAGCCAGTGAAGCTGATAAAGAAGTGGTGTGACATGCTCATGAGATGAACGATTACGGCCCATTCACACGGGGCTTCAGCGTCAACACTTGACAGAGGGAGTGTCTGAAGTTGGGGCTAACGCGATTGTCATAGCAGCGTCAGCCAATGAAATTAGTCAGCAATAGGCCACTGTCTGAGCTGGTGTATTTGCTGGTGTATTTTCGTGTTCTGCAGCGAGTAACGCCACTGAAGCGGCGCCGACAGATCCACAATGCAGTTCGGCAACACCTGACGTCACCCATTCACAGTGAATAGGAAGCGTTGAAGCTGACGCCCCGTGTGAATGGGGTGTTAGAGATGACACGAGCTGCATGGTTCTGAACCAGTTGGAGTTTATAGAGAAGTTTAGAAGGAAGCCCAGAGAGACGTGTAACTAGTAACTAATGCATGGATGAGAATTGCTGTGTTATTGGTTGTGAGAGAAGGGTGGAGACGAGTGATATTACGCAGGTGGAAATATACAGGCAGTGCAGAATTATTAGGCAAATGGGTATTTTGACCACATCATCCTCTTTATGCATGTTGTCTTACTCCAAGCTGTATAGGCTCGAAAGCATACTGCCAATTAAGCATATTAGGTTATGTGCATCTCTGTAATGAGAAGGGGTGTGGTCTAATGACATCAACACCCTATATCAGGTGTGCATAATTATTAGGCAACTTACTTTCCTTTGGCAAAATGGGTCAAAAGAAGGACTTGACAGGCTCCGAAAAGTCAAAAATAGTGAGATATCTTGCAGAGGGATGCAGCACTCTTAAAATTGCCAAGCTTCTGAAGCGTGATCATCGAACAATCAAGCGTTTCATTCAAAATCAACAGGGTCGCAAGAAGCGTGTGGAAAAACCAAGGCTCAAAATAAACTGAGAACTGAACCATGAACTGAGAAAAGTCAAGCGTGCAGCTGCCAAGATGCCACTTGCCACCAGTTTTGCCATATTTCAGAGCTGCAACATCACTGGAGTGCCCAAAAGCACAAGGTGTGCAATACTCAGAGACATGGCCAAGGTAAGAAAGGCTGAAAAACGACCACCACTGAACAAGACACACAAGCTGAAACGTCAAGACTGGGCCAAGAAATATCTCAAGACTGATTTTTCTAAGGTTTTATAGACTGATGAAATGAGAGTGAGTCTTGATGGGCCCGTGGCTGGATCGGTAAAGGGCAGAGAGCTCCAGTCCGACTCAGACGCCAGCAAGGTGGAGGTGGAGTACTGGTTTGGGCTGGTATCATCAAAGATGAGCTTGTGGGGCCTTTTCGGGTTGAGGATGGAGTCAAGCTCAACTCCCAGTCCTACTGCCAGTTTCTGGAAGACTCGTTCAAGCAGTGGTACAGGAAGTAGTCTGCATCCTTCAAGAAAAACATGATTTTCATGCAGGACAATGCTCCATCACACGCATCCAAGTACTCCACAGCGTGGCTGGCAAGAAAGGGTCTAAAAGAAGAAAAACTAATGACATGGCCTCCTTGTTCTGCACTCCCTTGTACAGTACTCGTAATGTTATTGATGTGACCTTTAAATGAGAGTGTGCTATCCAAGATGACACCCAAACTCTTTACCTGCACAGAGGGAAGAATTGTGCTATTATCAATGTCTATTGTAAAATTATCAGCTTTATCCAAAACACTTTAGTCCCAAGGAGAAGGGCTTCAGTTTTGACACTATTTAATTTTAAAAAGTTAGCGGAAAGCCAGATTTTTATTTCAGCTAAACATCTGCTCAAAGCGGAAGGAGGAAAAGAACTGGAGGGCTTGGTGGATAGGAAATGTTGAAAATGTATGTTGTATTTTCTAAAAATGTGACCAAGAGGCAATAAATATATGAGAAACAGGAGTGGAGCCAGTACTGAAACTTGTGGGACACCTGTAGTGACGATCTGAGATCTTGACTTAAAATCCTTAATTTGGACGAACTGAGCACGTTCTGCAAGATGGGACTTAAATCATACTATTTAGGATGGATAGTATGCAAATTGGGACACAGCAACAGTTTTCAGACTCTCTTTTGGAGGACATTATTGAGTAAACTTCGTGAAGTAGTTTGTTGTGGAATGCTAAACATGTTTAGGAAGCAAGAATGACATGGAAGAGTCCTGCGTCTAAAACAATACCTGCTGGGAACAGGATTCAGCAAGGAATTCACTCTGACGCTCTGGTTTAGTCTTTTTACAGTCAATAAGACTGAGATGCTCCATGTGTGCTGCTATGTTACGGCAGTCATGCTCTGCAGTGCAGTGGTTCCACAGATCAGACGCTTACACAACAAAATCATGTTAACAGGTCACAGCTGCAGAGGAAAGAGGCCGGCAGATCTCAGCAATGTATATAATTAATAGTAGTCAAGTTCAATAAATAGGCGACGCAGTGGCGCAGTAGGTAGTGCTGTCGCCTCACAGCAAGAAGGTTGCTGGGTCGCAGGTTCGAACTGGGTCAGTTGGGTGGGTCAGTTGGCGTTTCTGTGTGGAGTTTGCATGTCCGCTGCGTAAAATGGTGCTGGATAATTTGGCGGTTCATTCTGCTGTGGCGACCCCGGATTAATAAAGGGACTAAGCCGACAAGAAAATGAATGAATGAATGAAGTTCCATCAGCATTAGCATCACTCTCACTGGCTCCATCAGAGTTAGCATCACTCTCACTGGCTCCATCAGAGTTAGCATCACTTTTGCTTGCTCCATCAGCGTTAGCATCACTCTCACTGGCTCCATCAGAGTTAGCATCACTTTTGCTGGCTCCATCAGCGTTAGCATCACTCTCACTGGCTCCATCAGAGTTAGCATTACTTTTGCAGGCTCCGTCAGATTTAGCATCACGTTTGCCGGCTCCATCAGCGTTAGCTTCACTCCTAAATCAGAGTTAGCATCACTTTTGCCGGCTCCATCAGCGTTAGCATTATTTTGCCAGCTCCATCAAAGTTAGCATCACTCTCACTGGCTCCATCAGAGTTAGCATCACTGGCTCCATCAGAGTTAGCATCACTTTTGCTGGCTCCATCAGAGTTTGCATCACTTTTGCTGGCTCCATCAGAGTTTGCATCACTTTTGCTGGCTCCATCAGAGTTTGCATCACTTTTGCTGGCTCCATCAGCTTTAGCATCACTCTCACTGGCTCCATCAAAGTTAGCATCACTTTTGCTGGCTCCATCAGCGTTAGCTTCACTCTCACTGGCTCCATCAGAGTTAGCATCACTTTTGCCAGCTCCGCCAGAATTAGCATCAGTCTTGCCAGCTACGTCACCGTTAGCACTCCTCTTTCTCCAGCTTTGTCCTCCATCAGCATTAGCATCGCTCTCTTCATCAGACTTAGCATCACTTTCCGAACAATTTTCCAACAAAGGCCACAGTGTGTGTGTGTTTTCTAAATGTTTGGGTGAGTTGTTTCTCTTTGCGTAGCCTGACCTCCTCAGCCATGGTCTAAATGTCTGAGAATTCCTGTCCCCATTAAAACCATGAAGCGTCCTGAACTCCATCTTCACAAAGACCTCCGTTCATCATGCCCGAAGCTCAGAGACAAATCATTCTGCCAATAACTGTTCCTCACAGACAAAGAGCTCAATCATGCAGAAATCAGTGGCGAAGCAGCATGTTCAGTGAGTTCAGAAGAGTTTGTGAAGTCATGAGGGAGTTTTTGTGTGCCATCAATATTGGGGTTGTATTGTTTAGCGACAGTAGCAAGAAATGTGCATACAAAATGAGTCTTATTTTACAGCATTTGCTCGATAATAACTCTCAAGTTGTTTTTGTTAGCATTATTATTCATTCATTCATTTTCTTTTCGGCTTAGTCCCTTTATTAATCTGGGGTCGCCACAGCGGAATGAACCGCCAACTTATCCATCATATGTTTTATGCAGCGGATGCCGTTCAGCTGCAACCCATCACTGGGAAACATCCATACACACCCATTCACACACATACACTACGGACAATTTAGTTTACCCAATTCACCTATAGCACATGTGTTTGGACTGTGGGGGAAACCGGAGCACCCGGAGGAAACCCACGCCAACACGGGGAGAACATGCAACTCCACATAGAAATGTCAACTGACTCAGCCGAGACTCAAACCAGCGACCTTCTTGCTGTGAGGCGACAGCACTACCTACTGCGCCACCTCGCTGCATAAAATAGCATTTATTATTATTGTTGTTGTTGTTGTTATTGTTGTTGTTGTTGTTATTGTTGTTGTTATTATTATTGTTATTATTATTATTGTTGTTGTTGTTATTGTTGTTGTTGTTATTGTTGTTGTTATTATTGTTGTTGTTGTTATTATTGTTATTGTTATTATTACTGTTATTATTGTCATTATTATTATTGATACAAACATTTCCTTTCCCCAAAAATGTTATATGATATAAAGTTTTACTTTCATGTATATTTTATTTAGATTGACAAATTGTATTGTGCTGTATTTATTTATTTATTAATTATTTATTTTGCATCAGTAGACAAGTTTGATCCAGTGTTGTTTTTAAATATTTAGGATTATTGTATTAACTATTGTAGTTTTTATTAATTTGAAGTGTTTTTGTGAAGAATTTTATGTTGTTTATCTTTGTCTTTAGTGAGTTTTCAAAATTTGCAATGTATATTTTGCTAGCTCACATTGTTATTCTTTAGGTGAATACGTGCAAATTAATCCACCAAAAAAAATGGTAATGATAATCTACATTATCAAAGTCTGACCATGTGCTTCTGCGTTTTGTATTGGTGACCATTCTGTTGACAACTTTCCATAGCAACTGCGTATAAATACCCTCTTTTACTGTTAGTTTGCATTTTAGAGAATGATGCGCAAAAGAAAGCCCCGCCCCCTATTTAATATTCAGTTTCAGTTAAAAGTACATCAACAAACTTAAATAAAAGTCTCGGCAACTTCCGGTTCATGTTGACTTTAAAGTACAATATGGACGCTTTTAGGTACTAATATGCAAATTTAAGGTACTAATATGGATACTCTTTAGGAACTAATATGAATCCTTTAAATACAAAAGTGTTTGTTTGTTTGTTTTTTTTATGGTCCACAACATTTAACACATTTTTATCATCGCATGATCTGGTAAAACAAAATCACATGACTTTTTTGTGCACATGCTGGAAGTGTAGTTTAAGTGCTTTTTTTCTTAACCAATAAAAAAATGATCATACTCAGTGTACTTTATGTGCATCTTGGCATTTTCATCAAGCATTTATTTTCCAAATTGCACATAAAAATACATTGTGAAACTATCCATAAATTAGCAGTTTTACGTATTTTGTGATTTATGTTTTTATTTTGTATTTCCCCCTGTTTATTTGTGCTTTTGATAGTTTAAAGTGATATATTGTCTGGGTTGTTGTTGTATATTATGCTAAAAATATCTTGTAATAAACTGCCAGGACATAATCTGTTATTTTACAGACTTATTTCTCTATATATTATTATTTCTTATACATCATATTATTTCAAACCACTAAAATGTTAATAAAAGTCACTTTGTTAAACTGTAGAGTTGAATTTTCAACATCAAAAGTGGACAGAGCAGAGATCAACATCCCATAATGCAACTCACAACCATAAATAAACTGAAAAATCACAAAATATGGAAACTGTTCATTAACAGATATCTTTTACAGTGTAGGTCAGGGCTTTTCAATTGGCGGCCGCGGGCCGAACCCGTCCCCCCCGAGGCATTTTATTCCGGCCCTTCAAGTAGTGTGACATCAAAAATAAATTTAGTTCAGTCAAAAAACGGCCGCTATGGTTCTGATGTGACGTGAGTCTGTTCAATACAGCATGAGCTGCGCAGAGCGTGAGTCACCTGACATTAAACCAGTGGCGCGAGCAGCCGAAAACATTTGGATATGTTTGTAGAAAAGGCCTTTCGTACAATGCACTGATATCGTTACTAGGGATGCAACGATTAGCCCATTTCACTATTAATTGCGCTTTAATTCGTCACGGTTAATTAATCCTAAAGGCTTCTCTAAGCCGCATTTCAATACGAAACTGCTGCAATTAAACAATGTTATGCCAAGTTGCCAACTGTGCGCTAGTTTAAAGTTTCGAGCTTGTACACTGAGGCTAATACGCACGCACACCGGATTAACTATAGCAGCGGGCTGTTCACATATCATATATATTCTTTTTTGCATGCAAGTTTGTTATTTCTAATGTAAGAATATGCGACTGCAAGCGGAGCAATGCACTCACGGCTTTCCGGGTGCGCGCAGTAGAAAACATCTCATGCATGCCGTAGGGTAAGAGTTGTGCGTGGCTTTCAGTGCAGTGTAATAATTATTATAATGATTATGTATGTATGAACGCAGATGATAACAACAGTTAATCTAAATAGCTACTTAGCTATTATAAAGCTTAGCTTTACATTAGATGTGATAACCGTGAAACTATGATTATTCTTCAGACTAATCGTACAACCAAAATCAATAATTGTTGCATCCCGAATGGTTATGCAGTTCAAAACAGAACATATGAATGTGTCTGAATGTAGAAGAAGCCTACTTAAGCGATGCACTGCTTTTGTTGTGCTGTGAAATACAACATTTGAATGTTTGTAAAAAAGTCTATTGTACAATGCACTGATATTATGTAGTTTCAAAATACAATCTATTAACATTTTAATGTAGAAAAATACAACGTGGGTGTCTTAAGGAGCAAAAATACAACATATATGCAGTTGTCATCACTTATATTTGCAAGTCATATCTCTTCGGCCCTTCGTTTGGGATGCTTTTCATGAACTGGCCTCCATGACAAACTAATTGAATAGCCCAGGTGTAGGTGAATGTAAACATAGCTAGTCTAACGAGCTCTCCTGCTTTCTTTCTAGGCAACTTGTTAGTGATCGCCTTTGTGAGTTACTTTGGTGCCAAACTTCACCGTCCGAAGATCATCGCCATCGGCTGCCTGTTGATGTCACTCGGGACGTTTCTCATCGCTTTGCCCCATTTCATAATCGGCCGGTAAGTCAGAGTGTGTGTTTCTGTCACAGCGAGGGTCACATGGATCCAGTTTGATCTTGTTAAAGAGCGCAGATGCCTTTGAGTTTGCAGTCAGACTCTTGTGTCGTCTCTGTTTCTTGGCATTGTGAAGCTGCTTTATGTTTTTAGTGGATGTAAAGAACAAGCTGGGTTTTGCATGACGTTCACATTTACCTTTGAGTATTATTGAGCGTGTGGCAGGTTTACAGTTGTATACACTGCACTTACAGATGTCTCCTAATGATGTGGTTTCCCAAATGATGTTTAACAGATTTAGGAATTTTTCAGAGTATTTCCTATAATATTTTTTCTTCTGGAGAAAGTCTTATTTGTATTATTTTAGCTGGAATAAAAGCAGTTTTTAAAACCATTTTAAGGTCAATATTATTAGCCCCCTTAAGCAATATTAGTTTTGGATTGTCTCCAGAACAAACCACAGTTATACAATGACTTGCCTAATTACCCTAACTTTACTCTAATTAACCTAGTTAAGCCTTTAAATGTCACTTTAAGCTGAATACTAGCATCTTGAAGAATATCTAGTCAAATATGAAGGCAAAGATAAAAGGAATCCGTTATTAGAAATGAGTTATTAAAACTATTATGTTTGATGTGCAGTGCTGAATTGTCGATGTTTTGTTGCAGCTATAAGTTTGAGACGTCGATTCGCTTGTCTGTGAACTCCAGCAGCAGCCTCTCTCCATGTCCACTGAGCTCTGCTGAACCCAGCACATCTTCAGTGCCCAGCGCAGGTACAAACACAAAGAGACAAACTAGCGAAGAAGCCTTTCAGAGACTCACATATATTACCATATACAGCATCACATGGGTTAATGTAGTCTTATTAGGTTTATGCAATGTAAATTATGATCATTTTCTATTGTAGTCAAATGTGTGCTTGTCTTCTTCCTCTTCCTCCTCGTCTTCTATTCCTTTTTATTTTCCCTCTTCCTTTTCTTCCTCTTCCTGTTCGTCCTCCTCTTCTTCTTTGTCTTTGTCTTCTATTTTTTTCTTTGTATTCTTCTTCCTTTTCTTTTTCCTCCTCTTCCTCTTATTTTGTCTCCTTCCTTTTCCACCTCTTCCTCTTTTTCCTCTTCCCCATCATCATCTTTGTCTTCTCCTTTTTTCCTTGTCTTCTTTCTTTTCTTCTTCTTCCTCTTTTTTGTATTTTCTTCTTCCTCTTCCTCTTTTTTATGTTCTTCCTCTTCTTCTTTAACTTTGTCTTATCCTTTTTTTCTGTGTTTTTTTTCTTTTCCTCCTCCTCCTCTTCCTCCTCAGGTTGTGAACACGAGTCTCGGTTGTCGATGTGGATTTATGTGTTTCTGGGGAACATCCTGCGTGGGATTGGAGAGACTCCGGTGCAGCCGCTGGGAATCTCCTACATTGATGATCACGCTCTGGAGGAGAATGCAGCTTTCTACATCGGTTAGCGTGCTAGAACATTAACAACATGTTAAAAAGTAAACATATTGAAACATAATAGCAACCTATTAACCTGACGCCTTGTTAAAACATGGTAACAACCTCATTAAGGGGACTAAGCCGAAAAGAAAATGAATGAATATCTATATCCATTTGTACTAATGTAGCTGCTCTTATTTAATATTAAGTTAGCTTTCTAGCTTGTTAGCCAGTGTAATCTGTTTGATTTTTACAAATATCAATGGCTTTCAGATAGATATTACTTTGTTCCACTTTTGTAAATCACTTTGGATAACAAAATGCACAACTACAAGTCTAATTAGACATTAATTGTACATCCACACACTGTGTATTATGTAGCATTATTATATCTACATCCATAAATATCAGTATCTACTTATGTAACTGCACATATTTAATATTTATTTAGCTTTCTAGTTAGTACAGTCAGTTTTATAACAAATATTAATAGCTTTCTGATAGATATTACTTTTGTAAATCACTTTAAATAATAAAATGCAAACTATAACTCTAATTAGAAATGAATTGTACATTCACAACGTGTATTATGTAGCATTATTATATCCATAATTCATAAGTCCAGCTATGTATAATATTTAGCAGATCTCAAATTCATATTTTCACTCTTTTTTCAATCTTCTGAAGGCTTGACAATGTTGAGACGTGATAAAGATGTGATTTATTGTGAATGTGGAACTGCTTTGGCCTTTATCTGTATTGATTGTTCTTGCTAGAGAGCTTTGTTTTTCTTGGTAAGCGGCACAGACTCGAGTCCGCTAATAATTGATTTCTGTCCCGTCTGCTTCAGGATGTGTCCAGACTATCTCCGTCATCGGGCCGGTTTTTGGGTATCTGCTGGGCTCCGTCTGTGCCAAGATATACGTGGACATTGGGTTTGTCAACATGGGTGAGTGAAGCACAGCAGCGTTTCCTAAAAGAGTCACTGAGTTCACAAACATTGAGCCTGAACTACACCAGTGCTACTTCACGCTTGTTCACAAAGATAATTGTCACATTTACAGTTAATTTTGGGGAAATGATTTGCCCTTCTGTGCAATAATAATTCCTTTTCGAGTATTTCGCAAATTACATTTAACGGATTAGGAAAATATTTCTGTTTTAGTCATTTTAGTATAATAGCCACAGCCATATCACCCTGCAGCCCAGGACCGGTTACTCACTGAAGCTAAGCAGGGCTGAGCCTGGTCAGTACCTGGATGGGAGACCACATGGGAAAACTAGGTTGCTGTCGGAAGTGGTGTTAGAGAGCCCAGCAGGGGGCGCTCAACCTGCGGTCTGTGTGAGTCCTAATGCCCCAGTGAAAGTGAAGGGGACACTACACTGTCAGTGGGCGTCGTCTTTCGGTTGAGACGTTAAAACCGAGGTCCTGACTCTCTGTGGTCATTAAAAATCCCATGGCACTTCTCGTAAAGAGTAGGGGTGTAACCCGGCGTCCTGGCTTAATTTCCTCTCGGCCTCCCAATCATCCCCATCCACCAAATTGGCTCTATCACTGTCTCTTCACTCCACTAATAGCTGGTGTGTGGTGAGCGCACTGGCGCCGTTGTCCTGTGGCTGCCGTCGCATCATCCAAGTGGATGCTGCACACTGGTGGTGGTGTGGAGAGACCCCCTTCATGATTGTGAAGCTCTTTGGATGTATGGCCATACCCTATAAATGCGCTATATAAATATACATTACATTACATATATAAAATAAAACTAGAGCACGGTCACGGTGGCGCTGTGGGTAGCACAATCGCCTCACAGCAAGAAGGTCGCTGGTTTGAGCCTTGGTTGGGTCAGTTTGCATTTCTGTGTGGAGTTTGCATGTTCTCCTCGTGTTGGCGTGGGTTTCCTCCGGGTGTTCCGATTTACCTCACAGTCCAAACACATGCGCTATAGGGGAATTGAGTAAGCTAAAATGCCGTAGTGCGTGAATGTGAGAGTGTATGGGTGTTTCCCAGTACTGGGTTGCAGCTGGAAGGGCATCCGTTGCGTAAAAACATATGCTGGATAAGTTGGCGGTTTATTCCGCAGTGGCGACTCCTGATTAATAAAGGTAACTGACTAACTAAGCCGAAAAGAAAATGAATGAATGAAAAAAAATTCAACAAAATGACAATGGAAAATAATAATCATAATACAGGAATAACTAATAATTTAAATTAATAATAAATAACCAATTTAGATAAACTAATTTAATTAATAAATAAATATTTTTGTGTTGGCTAAAGTATATCTATTATATTATAAAATAACATCAGCTGACATTTTTTAGTACATTGGGTTTAAATAAGTGCAAGTATTTTAATTAAAATAGTTTTTTTAATATATGAGAATGTAAAAAAGAGAGAGAAATCTTGCTTTCGAAACTGACTGAAATAATAAGTTTAAGATTCATTCATTCATTTTCTTTTCAGTTTAGTCCCTTTATTAGTCATGAGTCGGCACAGTGGAATGAACCACCAACTAGTCTAGCATATGTTTTATGCAGCGGATGCCCTTCCAGCCACAACCTAACACTGGGAAACAACCATACACTCTTGCATTCACACACATTTTAGCTTACCCAATTCAGCTATAGCGCATGTGTTTGGACTGTGGGGGAAACTGGAGCAACCGGAGGAAATCCACACCAACACGGGGAGAACATGCAAACTCCACACAGAAATGCCAACTGGCCCAGCCGGGGCTTGAACCAGCAACCTTCTTGCTGTGAGGTGATTGTGCTACCCACTGCACCACCGTGTCGCAAGTTTAAGTTTATATCAAATCATTTTTGTTTGTATAAATGTCATGAATTTTTATTTTAGTGAAACAAACATTTAATTTGTGTTTTTGCATCTTATTGCAATAAAACTAGTTATTTATTTGATTTCAATTAACATTTGTTTATTTTAATTATCTCCAAATAATTATTAATTTATGTTTAAATTAATTCTAAACTAAAAGTTGCCTAACACAATAACTCATGCCAGAATTGTGGAAACATTTCAAGTATTAAAGGGTCGCACACCAGATGCACCGATCGGCGATGCGCCACATTGCACCACGCATCGCCATGCATTTTAGAATTCTAAACAAAGGTTTCTATCAGGGTGCACACGCAAGTCGGCAGCTGTCTGCGGTGCCCAGCCACGACTCAGGACACTGTTCATATTTCTCCTGCACCACAAATCACTATCAAAATAGTTTAGTTTAAAATTTAACATGCGAATGTGCGCGTCTGGTATACGATACCATGTCATGTGCACAGTGTCGCAGCGCCAAGCAGTGCATCTGGTGTGCAGCCTACTTTAGGGCATCTGCTGTGTAAAACATATGCTAGATAAGTTGGTGGTTCATTCCGCTGTGGCAACCCTTGATTAATAAAGGGACTAAGCTGAAGGAAAAATTTATGAATTAATTCATTAATTCAAATTTCATAATTTTACTTGTTGTTGTTTTAAGTTATGGCTTAACCTTTTAAACCAGTAACAGAGTTGACGATAACAGAGTGGACATTTTCCAACATGTTGTACAGTATAGACACCGTATGGCATGTCGAAAACAGATTTTTATGTACTTTCATCATATTATTCTGTTAAAAAAGTGAATGAGAAATGTACTAAAACATCACAGTAACAGAACTGACAAATAGTGAATCAACTGTTGGTGAATCCTAAACACATATTGCACAAATTATTGACAGAAGAGCAACCTCAATGCCTTCCAATGAGTTTCCCGCCAGAGAATGTGACATCACTTGAAGCAAGTCATATGCCTTTTCTATCAGTGCTTTACTGATTGATAATAATTGATGTAACCGATTCGGCCAGAATCTAGAGACAGAGAAAATGTGTGTTTTTTTTATTACTGAAATGACAAATAATACAGAAAATAGATGTATAATGCAAATGTTTATTGAACTTAGTAAAGTAAACCGATAATAAAGATGAAAATTAGACTTATTAGACTAGATCAGGGGTGCTCAACCCTAATCCTGGAGATCGACCTTCCTGCAGTTTTCAGTTGCAGCCCATATCAAACACACCTGGCTGTAATTATCAAGCGCTCCTCAGGTTCTAATTAATTGGTTCAGGTGTGTTTGATCAGGGTAGGAGCTGAAATCTGCAGGAAGGTCGATCACCAGGAACAGGGTTGGTCACCCATGGACTAGATCATTGAAACTGAATGTATGATTCGGACAGAGACAGTCAACAATAGGTACATTGGGAGTCTTTAAGTTAATATTTCAAGAGGAAAATGTCCCTAAACACACATACAAACATTATGTTAAGTGATATAAGTTGTGTTAATAGTCAAAACATTTTCATTAATGTTTTTGTTTATAGTTTAAACAATTGAAAGGTGTCTTGAATATGCAAATTGTATTCTAGAATCACTCGATTACTCTGTTAACGTTTATTTTATTGAATATACACTAAATGTTTGCGTTAGTTTGATGGTTTTAATATCGTCTATGTAGAATCTTCTGCACTAATCAGTTTTATGTCAAATGTATGGACTTTTCTTAGACTGTGTGGGACACAATTGGCTTGAACAGAGAGAAAGAGAGAAAGAAAGAAGCACATTATTCTGTACATTTGAGCGTATTTTGGCTCATTTGTGATTCATAAATACTAAAAGGCTTTTAAAGGAGTGCTTAATAGTAAAACTGAGCCTGACTCTGGAGGAAATCCAGCTATTATTCATATTGTGTTTGCATTCAGAACAAAAGCAGGAGGAAATCAGAAACCCTTGTTGTTTTTTGTTTGAAAGCTGCGGAGGCTGTTTATGTTGGATCTGAGTGTGTTTTTGGCATTCATATGCGCTCTTTAGTTGACTGCGGACGATGTAAAGCTTCATAAATATTAAGCTGTGGTTTATCCAACAGCTGTTTCAGATGAGATGCACACCAAAAAAGAGACTGAGAGGTGAAAGGGGACATAAGCTAAAATATGTAATGCGCTTAAATTGCACTGCATTAATATTAGATGTGTGCTCAAATAATGATGTATGAAACCGATTGCTTCCAGAATGTTTTTTGGCATTGGCAAAGTTTAGGTTTGTATGTGAATTAAAGCGTGCTGCAGACACAGGCCATTGCTTTATGGGTAATACAGCGTTACGTTACGCCCTAAATCCATGAGGTATTATGTATACAACTTTCGGCCAATAAAAACTATATCACATAACTCAATGCATAGTTTCACCATTAGTTTTGTTAAATGAGCCATTAAAACAAAGCAAAGACAGCATCATCTGTATCATGAGCAAATATTCTGCTTATATAGAGATTTCTAGACCATTATGCGAGCAGAACTAGTCAGTCTGTGTTGTAGATTGGTGTCTGCATTATATTATGTTTGCTAAAGTCATTTTATATGCATAGAAAGTTTATTAAAATCAAGTATTCACTTTAATGGTTCAAATAACATTTGGTATTGCTACATTAATTTTAACTAGCGTTAACATAAATACTGAGCAATGCATTAATTACAGTATTTATTCATGTTAATACTAGTTAATGGAAAAACGTTGTTCCTTGTTAGTTCATGCTAACTCACAGTGCATTAACTTATGTTAATAAGCACTTTAGATTTTAATAGTGTATTAGTAAATGTTATGATTATTATACTATGATTAATAAATGATGCACAGGTTAGCATACTAACTAACATTAACTTATGAAACCTTATTGTAAAGTGTGTCTGTGATTTTCATGCACACACATATATGCACGCTGGTCTTTTTAATTTAATTTTAATTTTTATTAATTTTTTTTTTTTGTACTTATTTAAATTTTAGTTTTGATTTATTTTATTTTTCATTTATTTTATTGTTTTATTTTTTATTTTATTAGAATTTTAGTTTTTATTTTTATTTGATTATTTTAGTTTAATTAATTATTTATTTTATTTATTTGAATTTTAGTTTGTTTTTATTTTGTTTTTTTATTATTTTTTATTTTTTGTTTATTTATTTTTTATTTGAATTTTATTTATTTTTTTTTTTTGTTCATTTTATTTTATTTTTATTTTATTTAATTTAAATAATTATTATTATATATATATTTTTAATTTGAACTAGTTTTAGTTTTTATTTTGTTATTTTTAATTTTTATTTTATTTTATGAAACCTTATTGTAAAATGTGGGCATTATTTTTATACACACACACACACACATACATATATATATATATATATATATATATATATATATATATATATATATATATATATATATATATATATATACACACACACCCTGTCTTTTAATTTAATTGAATTTTATTTTACTTTTAATGTGTAACTTTTGTACAGAGAGAATATGTCTGCATTTGATTACTTATAGTGTGGCAGTGTGATTTATTTTTTTTATTTGAATCTTTTTATTGCAAATAATTTCATTGCTCTTTTTTTGTTATGTCCAACATTTGCATCATCTGTCAGTGTATGAGAGTCAGATACTGTGTTTTTCTGTCCTCCCAGAGAGCATCAGCATCACTCCAGGAGACGCGCGCTGGGTCGGTGCCTGGTGGCTGGGTTACCTGATTGCCGGATTCATTACCCTGCTCTCAGCCGTGCCCTTCTGGTTCCTGCCCAAGTCTTTGCCGCTGCCAGAGAGACGACTGGGCAAATACTCTCCGGAGCGCAGCAGCTTCATCAAAGACTCGGCTCTGCTGGAGCACAAATACCAGGCAGACGAGCCGGCTAACTTCCTGGAAATGGCCAAAGGTAAAGCGGCTGCAGTTCACTGGATGAGTAAAGAGATGAGGTTTCGGACATTGAGGTCATAATAATGTCATTACAACTGTAGCAATAATAACTCAACCTTTTACACAGGGTGTAAAGTTGGCGTACTGTATATTTGTTAGTGTTTTATTGCACTTAATTTTGATTCATTTTTCAGGAAGTTAAAAATGAAGATTTAATAGATCAGATGAATTTACTTAAGAAAAGATATTTTATGTTTATACATATATTTGTCTTTTTGCATCTCAAATAAATACATCTGATTTATGTATTTGTGGATATTACGTGGGAAAAAAACAAGACATTAATACCTGTTTAGGAAATACATTTTTGCAGTGCATATAATTACACAAGCGCATGAGTAACAAAGCAATGTTGTTACACCGCATTAAATGATAGATAGATAGATAGATAGATAGATAGATAGATAGATAGATAGATAGATAGATAGATAGATAGATAGATAGATAGATAGATAGATAGATAGATAGATAGATAGATAGATAGATAGATAGATAGATGGATGGATGGATGGATGGATGGATGGATGGATGGATGGATGGATACATAGATGGATAGATAAATAGATGGATAGATAGATGGATGATAGATAGATGGATGGATAGATAGATAGATAGATAGATAGATAGATAGATAGATAGATAGATAGATAGATAGATAGATAGATAGATAGATAGATAGATAGATAGATAGATAGATAGATAGATAGATAGATAGATAGATAGATAGATGGATAGATAAATAGATGGATAGATAGATGGATAGATGGATGATAGATGGATGGATGGATGGATGGATGGATGGATGGATGGATGGATAGATAGATAGATAGATAGATAGATAGATAGATAGATAGATAGATAGATAGATAGATAGATAGATAGATAGATAGATAGATAGATAGATAGATAGATAGATAGATAGATAGATAGATAGATATGGAAATATGGAAATATCTTAATATTTATATTGATTAACATAAATTTTCTTTAATACATTTTAATATTAGAATTTTCTTCCATTCTTCCAATATAAAAGTATTTTAGACATACCTAGGTTTAATTTAACTCAAACTAAATGTATATATTAAGTGTGTGTGAGAGAGAGAGTGGTGTTTACGTTACATGATTTATCATTAAATACAAATAAGGTGTATATTTATATTTTATATTTATATTTTATATTTATATTTTATATATTTTTTTTCCTAGTACATTATAATTCTGCGACAAGAGAAATATACCTCAATAACTTTTTTTTATATCTCAATAACTTTTTTTTATACCTCAATAACTTTTTTTATACCTCAATAACTTTTTTTATACCTCAATAACTTTTTTTATACCTCAATAACTTTTTTTATACCTCAATAACTTTTTTGCACAGATATATTTATTAATTATTATTATTAACTATTTTAGTCACTCAACATCTTTAGTTAAACATAGAAAGATATTGCAAAAAAAATTACAAACTTTAACATTTTTAGTAAATTTGAGGTTTTATTTTTGTTTCTCTGGATTTTTTTCTCTTTTTTTAATTTAGAAAGTAAATATAGTGTACTAATAAATTTATTTTGTTAGATAAGCTCCAGATTTGGCTTCAGTACTGACTAATCTAATGTGTATGCATATGTCGAGTGTCTTGAAACATTCAGAATCAGAATCGCTTTTATTGCCAAGTGTGCTTCACACACACAAGGAGTTTGTTTTGGCAACAGAAGCTTCCAGTGTACATGAAGTGACAAGTGACAACACAGAATGAATATGAAAAAAGACGATAAACATTAAACAGAGAAGCAAATAGACAAAAAAGCTCTGGATGTTGATTTGTTATAAAGATACAAGTTATGAGGTGCTGTGTACACAGTTTATTACTACAAACAATGCATTTTTAAAAGAAATCTAAATGGACCTGAATGTGTAAAACGTTCTGCTTTTGTTATTTTCAGACTTTTTGCCAACGCTGAGATCTCTCCTGGGGAACCCGGTCTACTTTCTGTATCTGTGCGTGACCATCATCCAGTTCAACTCTCTGATCGGCATGGTCACATACAAACCAAAATACATCGAGCAGCATTACGGACAGTCTGCATCCAAAGCCAACTTCCTCATGGGTTCGTCCTCCTCCTCCAAACATATCTTTTATGTTCAATTCAGTTCAAGTTTATTTGTATAGCCAAATGATGTTGTCTTTTGCTTTTTCTATACAATAATTAATAATTGAATAATTATCTTTTCATCATAATTATTGTTTCAAAGCAGCTTTACAAAAGATGCACATTATTGCATTACAATCAAATTCATTACTAATAACTTTAATTAATTAACTAGTAACTAAAGGCTTTTAACAGTTATTATATACAGTTGAAGTCAGAATTTTACGCCCTCCTGTGATTTTTATTATTTTTTTCCAAATGATGTTTAACAGATTCAGGAATTTTTCACAGTATTTCCTATAATATTTTTTCTTCTGGAGAAAGTCTTATTTGTTTAATTTCGGCTAGAATAAAAGCAGTTTTTAATTTTTTTTTAAACCTTTTTAAGGTCAATAATATTAGCCCCCTTAACCTGTTAGCCAGCACCCACTTATGGGGATTTACACCTAGCCAACTTTAAATAGTAACAGTTCTTGACCCCAGAGAGCTACAAACAAAAATTAGGTGTCATTGGAAAGAAGACACTTATGCCCCGTTTTAGGCATACCGGGAAAAGTTTCTGACAGTATGATAACCTTGGATAAAAATATCACGGTTTCACGGTATTACGGTATTGTGATTACTGCTCTAAAAATATATATTTTTTAAATGTCTGGGTAAAAAATAAAAACTTTTTTTCCTTTTAAGCACAATATATTTTATTTTAAGCAACATTTAAATTATTTTGGAGCAGTAAACATGTCAGGCTAAATAATTTAAATGAATCATTGACTTCTGCTGTCTTCATTAATTTCTAAAACAGATTTTTTTTACAATTTAAAACAGCATCTTTGGAGAACCTTTCTGCTGGAGATAAAGAGGTCATAAAAAAACAAAAAATCTTACACATACCTTAGGAACGGTAATGCAGGACATTTTGATGGTTTTAAAAGCTTGACTTTTCCAAACTGCGGTATACCTTGCAAACGATTATCGTCCCATGCCTAGATGCGTTTCCACTGAGTGATACGGTACAGTACGCTTCGGTGCGCTTGTTGGCGGGTGTTTAATTTGTTATTTTCTTTGATTTGGCACCGCTTATTTTCCTTCCCTCTATCAGGTTTGTTTCAATTGATTTGTTTGCTTATTTTGCATGTATTGTACACATTTGTAAATATACTTTGGGCGATTAAATATTCTTTTTTTTCTTATCTTTATTGTAAATAAAGCAAAGCACATTTGGCCACGTCCGTTGTCTGTGTCGATCCATAGCAGCTAACGTCTCAGGGGCATTTAAAAAATGTTGGGTTATCATAATTATGGTTAGCCCTCTTCATCCTCCGGATCCACACAAGATTTAACCGTACCGTACCACCTTTTGGGTACCCTTTTCAAAGTGTACCTAGCACAACAAAAGAATACCAAAAGGTGGAGCCAGACGCACAGCTGAACGCTAATGGTTTACAGATAAACGTCAGTAGCGCATGCACAAGCCAGGAGAATGAAAACAAAGGAAGGGCCGTTTTTAAATACACAGCCAAGACATTTCACCGTAATAATATATACATATAATAAACCTTATCATTGTCTTGATGAACAGCAACAAAGCCAAGAAGAAGAGCAGAATCTGCGTGTGTCCTGTTGTTGTTTATGAGGCCGTCTAAAAGCGCGAGTGGTTTCACTTTCTCTAGAGAGCTCTGCGGTGGTCTACAGAACAAACCACTGTTATACAATGACTTGCCTAATTACCCTAACTTTACCCTAGTTAACCTAGTTAAGCCTTTAAATGTCACTTTAAGCTCAATACTAGTGTCTTGAAGAATATCTAGTCAAATATGATGTGCTGTCATCATGACAAAGAGAAAAGAAATCAGTTATTAGAAATGAGTTATTAAAACTGTTATGATTACAAATGTGTAGAAACAAAGTATCTCTGTTAAACAGACATTGGGGGAAAATATACAGGAGAGCTAATCATGCTGACTTCAACTGTATAAGCATAGCTAAGCTGCAGTTCTAAAGTAAATATAGGAGATGTCTATGTGTGCATGTTCAATGAAGTGTATTTGTGCATTAGGTGTATGTGTTTTGACAGGTCTTGGATCTCATCACATGGTGCTTTTTTTCTGCTGTAATACAGCATCTGATGTATCAGAGATCACAGTGCAGGGTTTAATGTGGTGTCATGTTTTCATTGGATCGCAGGGATTTTATTAATGTGTGCTAAATATTAGTCTACGGTTTTGATATCAAATCTGGAGGTTTGCACGCTGGGTTAAATCACAGTGTGACATAAACGATGACCGCATATGACAGGGAAAGAAATCCAACAATAATATCAGCAGACAACGTATGCATTGTGTGCATTTGTGGAAACGGCATCAGGGTTTTTGGAAATCAGACCGGAGGGAAAACAAATAGGCCTGTTTTGTATTCCTGAGCCTTTGTTGCTGCTTTGATCCGGGTTTTCCTGATGCCGTCTGTTTTTTCAGGAGTTATCAACATCCCAGCCGTAGCCTTGGGAATGTTTTCGGGCGGCGTGATCATGAAGAAGTTCAAGCTGAGCATCATGGGAGCAGCCAAGTTTGCGTTGGGAACGTCTCTGCTGGGCTATTTTCTGTCTCTCTTCTTCTTCAACATGGGCTGTGAAAACGCCAGCGTGGCTGGAATCACCACGTCCTACAACGGGTACGATAAAAGCTTCAGTTTGCTTCTGATCTGGGTTCAGCTGGATAAATACTGTACGACAAGACTGTGTGCTCATTTGCCAGCTTATACTTTGTCCTACCTCCATTTAGCATGAATTGCAGTTGACTTGTTTCAATAGCACTTTTCTCCCCTTGTCATTATCTAAATATTTATGCAATGCATTAAGTGTCTCTTATATACAGATCTTATATGAGTGCATCCCTCAAAAAGGGATCCTTTCTATGAATGTTTTCTACAAGATGCTTTACAATAATATATCAGTGCATATACATTAGATTAATCAGCACTGAAGCCGAATCTGAAGCAAATCTAACAAATTAACTTAAGCGAGCGGTCCACAAATTAATAGTACAAAACTGTATGTTTCATTCATTCATTGTCATTCATTTTCCTTCGGCTTAATCCCTTTATTCATCAGGGGTCGCCACAGTGGAATGAACCGCCAACTTATCCAGCATATGTTTTACACAGCGGATGCCCTTCCAGCTGCAAATTAAGAAAAAATATTAAATATAAATTTTAAAAAGAGGAAAAATCAAGAAAAACAAACAAAATAGTTTTAATTAGTTGAAATTTTGTAGTTTGTAATTAATATTTAGCTTGAATTTAAATGTGTTATCTTTCTATTTCTAAATATGTTCGGTGACTAAAATATTATTTTAATAAATATATCTGTCCAATAAATCTGTTTTGTTTAAATGCACCAAGATATATGACTCATATAAATAATATAATATAAGATATATTCATAATATATGAGATATTCACTCATAAATTGATAAAAATATACATTTTCTAAATGGGGTGTACTCCTTTAAGCTGAGCACTGTAGGGTTGTGTTATTAATAGGCTCACTTTTATTAAAGGATGCAGTAATATTGATTTCAACCCTCAGAATGCTGTATTAATATAAAAGAGAAAAATGTATGAAGTTTGTTTAATTATGATGTTACAAGTGTTTCATTTAAAGTGTTTAATGATCCACGTTACCACTTAATGATCCACGATCCACTAAAAGTAAATGCTCAAAGTAAAACCAGGAATCAGTTAACTCATAAGACTGTCATGAAGCCTTTATAATCATGACGTGACACGTGTCATGAATGTGAATCAGGTTTTATGCATGCTTATAACAACTGTCATTAAGTGTCATTGGCTCCGTTATGTCATTTTAAATGCAAAGATGACATTGTTTGTCATGACAAATGCATCATAACTTGTCATAAATCTGTCATAAACATGATCATCATGAGGCATTATAAGTGTGTCATGAACATTTTTCTGATCACGTTTTCACTGTATTTGTCATTATAATGTCTCATTAAAAGTGTCATTACTCATTTTTAACAGGGTCATTATTAATATTTAATGACAATGTCAGCTTCTACAACTGTAGTTGAGTTCAAAAGCAATATTAATGACGCTGTTATAAAATTCATGAGACTTTTATAATGGCTTCATAACAATCATGTTAATGACAGGTTTGTGACAAGTTATGTTCTCTTGCTAATGTCAAGTTATCATGACAAGGTAAAAACGGGTTGTGATGTATTTGTTTGCCAGGTTGTCATAACAAAACAATGTCATCTTTGCATTTAAAATGTGAGCCAATGACACTTAATGACAGTTGTTATAAGCATGCATAATGTTGCAACAGAAGCCAAAGTGTTAAACATATTCTTGTGGAGTGCCCTATTTTTAATGTTATCAGACAACAATGTTTATCTGGAGAGACTTTTAATGTAATATTTTTAAATGTGAATCCTTCTAAAAATGTAATCAAAACTCTTTTAGATTTTTATCTTATATATTATCATTATTATTATGTATTTTATCCTGTGTATTATTTATTGCTGTTGATGACTTTTAATTGTTAGAATATTTTTATAATTATAGAAAAGTGTTATTTATAAAATGCGGTAAACGTTTAGCCATGACATATAAGCTGATATGACAATAAACTCAAAATTCTCTCTCAATTCAATTCAATAATTGCTTTATTGGCGTTACTAGTGTATTGCCAAAGCATTTATAAAGTTTACATTAAAGATAAAAGAACATACATATATAATAAAAACACAGTAAATAGTAGTAGTAAAAAAGAAATAGACATAATAAAGATATATACATATAATAATTAAACTAAAATATAAATAATATATCATATTGTCCAATATATCATATTATTATTCAACTTATCATTCATATATATCATATTATTATTCAACATATCATTCATATATATATCATATTATTATTCAACATATCATTCATATATATCATATTATTATTCAACATATCATTCATATATATATCATATTATTATTCAACATATCATTCATATATATATCATATTATTATTCAACATATCATTCATATATATATCATATTATTATTCAACATATCATTCATATATATATCATATTATTATTCAACATATCATTCATATATATCATATTATTATTCAACATATCATTCATATATATATCATATTATTATTCAACATATCATTCATATATATCATATTATTATTCAACATATCATTCATATATATATCATATTATTATTCAACATATCATTCATATATCATATTATTCAACATATCATTCATATATATATCATATTATTATTCAACATATCATTCATATATATCATATTATTATTCAACATATCATTCATATATATATCATATTATTATTCAACATATCATTCATATATATCATATTATTATTCAACATATCATTCATATATATATCATATTATTATTCAACATATCATTCATATATATCATATTATTATTCAACATATCATTCATATATATATCATATTATTATTCAACATATCATTCATATATATCATATTATTATTCAACATATCATTCATATATATCATATTATTATTCAACTTATCATTCATATATATATCATATTATTATTCAACATATCATTCATATATATCATATTATTATTCAACATATCATTCATATATATATCATATTATTATTCAACATATCATTCATATATATCATATTATTATTCAACATATCATTCATATATATATCATATTATTATTCAACATATCATTCATATATATCATATTATTATTCAACATATCATTCATATATATCATATTATTATTCAACATATCATTCATATATATCATATTATTATTCAACATATCATTCATATATATCATATTATTATTCAACATATCATTCATATATATATCATATTATTATTCAACATATCATTCATATATATATCATATTATTATTCAACATATCATTCATATATATATCATATTATTATTCAACATATCATTCATATATATCATATTATTATTCAACATATCATTCATATATATATCATATTATTATTCAACATATCATTCATATATATCATATTATTATTCAACATATCATTCATATATATCATATTATTCATTTATATCAAATAAATAATAGATCAGAATACACTGTACATTTAACAATCAACATTTTAAGACAAAACTGTAATAAAAAAACAAAAGAAAAAAACACTAATAATCAGTATATTTACAATGATTTCATTATAATAATCTCTCTTGATATAATGATTATAAAGTTTTGATGACCATCTTATAAAGACCCCTTCAAATAAAGTGTTACCAATATGTTGCATATATGATATATATATTTTATATATACAGTTGAAGTCAGAATTATTCGCCCCCGTTTATTTTTTTCCTCAATTTCTGTTTAACAGAGAGAAGATTTTTTTCAACACATTTCTAAACATAATAGTTTTAATAACTCATCTCTAATAACTGATTTATTTTCTCTTTGCCATGATGACAGTAAATAATATTTGACTAGATATTCTTCAAGACACTTCTATACAGCTTAAAGTGACATTTAAAGGCTTAACTAGGTTAATTAGGTTAACTAGGCAGGTTAGGGTAATTAGGCAAGTTATTGTATAATGATGGTTTGTTCTGTAGACTATCGAAAAAATATATAGCTTAAAGGGGCAAATAATTTTGACCTTAAAATGGTTTTAAAAAAATTAGAAACTGCTTTTATTCTAGCCGAAATAAAACAAATAAGACTTTCTCCAGAAGAAAAAATATTATCAGACATACTGTGAAAATTTCCTTGCTCTGTTTAACATAATTTGGGAAATATTTAAAAAAGAAAAAAAATTCAAAGGGGGCTAATAATTCTGACTTTAACTATGTGAAATCCAAATATTTGAATACATGTATGTCATTTCTATAAATATATCAGATTTCTCTGGTTTGACATGCTTCTCTAATGCTTGTGTGTGTCCATCAGGACGGAGAGTCTGCTTATTGCGGACGGCTCTCTGCGAGCGTCCTGCAACGCGGCCTGTCATTGTCCTGAAAAAAACTGGGACCCGGTGTGTGGAGAAGACGGCCTCACCTACGTTTCCCCGTGCCTGGCTGGATGCCGGACGTCCCACGGCTCAGGAATGGACACGGTGAGCATGATTCTGGAACAATGGCGTTTGTTTGTTGTCCTTTTTTCTTCAAAGCCACAATGCGGTGCTCTTGAACTGGACTGTTCCCAGCGCTCTCTGAAGGGTGTGTGCACTACCTGTTTGTCTGCAGCTCAAAGGCCAGATTGAATTTTTGGGCTTCTCTGAAACTTCCTCCCCCGTCTGTCTTTGAGGAGAGCAGATTTTATTTTTGCGTGTTTCAGTGCATCTGAAAGGCTGAAGTATTTTAATGTGCAGACGCTGGTTTCCTCTTCTCATCCTCTGTGTGTGTGTCTGTGTTTCATATCTTCACCATCTGTTATGTGCTGCGTCGTTGACCTGTTACTAAACAAAAGAGTGGCGTAATTTCAGACTGAACCATGGGTCAAACACAGAGCACACTAGGACTGAACAATATATTGTTTGAGCATCGACATCGCAATGTGTGCATCCGCAATAATCACATCACAGGATTAGATTATTTATTAAAGACTTAAAGATGAAGATATTATTTTTTAAAAATGTATTTATACAATGTTGACCAAATGCTGAGGCAGCAATATTTGCCATTCAGGTGAAATTATATTCATATCGCAATATATATAGCCACATCACAGCCAAACTAAAATATCGCAATGTCAGATTTTTCAGAATTATCAGGATTGCAAGGATATGTTTTGATATTTGCATCCTGAAATAATGGGGTCCGAGTCCCTGCTGGGCCAGTTGGCATTTCAGTGTGGAGTTTGCATGTTCTCCCCGTGTTGGCGTGTGTTTCCTCCGGGTGCTCCCCCACAGTCCAAACACATGTGCTATAGGGGAATTGAATGGGCTAAATTGGTCATAGTGTATGAGTGTGAATGATCGTGTTTGGGTGTTTCCCAGTACTGGGTTGCAGCTGGAAGGGCTTCCACTGCGTAAAGCATGCTGGAATAGTTGGCAGTTCATTGATAATGAGTTGGCGACCCCTGATAAATAAGGGACTAAGCTGAAGGAGAATGAATGAATGACCAAATGTTTGTTCAATTTCTGTACTTTTGTATTTCTGTAAAGCCACAAAGCACTGCTAATTTAACTTTTATTTTTGCTCTGTCATATATTTGTAATTTATTATATTTTATGCCGATGCACTGCATAGAAAATGATCTTTCCATAGGATCATTTCTTTCCATCTTTCCAAATGATCGAATATTTTAATCATCTGGTGAAATTATATTCATATCGCCATATATACACATATATGGCGTAGGGTTGGGCGATGTTGACCAATTTAGCACCGTACGATGTCTAATGTGAAACATCGCGATGGACGATGGCATCGTCTTCATAGGTGGAGGTGAATTAATTATTTATGAATAATTAATTAATTCATAACAAATTAATAATTTGTAGCCTATCGTTTCAACTACCTGACCCGCATGTTCTTGTTTTACTCATAACCAAATCATAAATAAAGTGATAAGTTACACACAAATTACCACCTGTCAATCACTTTTTCCACAAGACTCTGGCATGAGTAGGCAGAGTGGTCTGTGTCAGTCAGGGCCGGCGCGTCCATAAAGGTGACCTATGCGGCTGCCTAGTGTGGCAAAGCAGTCAGGACGGTGTCCGCGGCGCGTCTCCCCCCCTTCGCTTTTGTCCGCAACAAACCCTGCATCGTCTCAGCGCCCCTCGGTCTACACTTTCGTCCGCGACAAACCCCGCATCATCTCAACACCCAGCTCCGCCGCCCCCCTCTCCACTCTCCGCCGGCTTTTTCGAACTGAAGGCAGCATAACTTTCGGTTTGAGGGCGGCGTTCTCATTGTTTGCCTAGAGCGCCAGTTGAGCTTGCTCCGGCACTGGTCTAAGTATAATAGCGTGGACAAACTTGTTTGGTAAAAAAGGTGCACAACCAACAGTATCTGAGGGTTTCGCTAAAATTACTAAGTACAAGCGTGAAAGCGAAAGATTGAAGCAGTGTACTGATGCTGTGACATGTTACCTGATAGATTCAAAAGACCGAAGAGACGTTAAATAGAGACAAGATTTATTAAATATCACGTTTAACAGCTATAGGGAGACGTGATCCAGCGCTACATCCTTGATAAACTGTCCAACGTACACTGTTCTCTGGAGCTCAGACGAGCGCATGACAGTGTGCGTGGGTGTGGTCACGTGATGTGCGTTTTCAGCGGACGGAGGGCTGTTCAGAAATGCTAGGTGAAACACCAGTGTGAACGTGGGTCATTTTCGTTCTAAAATGCCATTTTAAAACTATGCTGTATTAGTGTAAACGGGGCCTGAGTGTGTATTTTTCACGAGCGGGTTTGCGATGGGGGCGGGGCGGAGGATCGGCGATCGGCCCAACCCTAATATGGCGATACCATTAATTCATGTTATGATACTATACCAGCTGAAGTATCGTGATACCAAGTAGTATTGCGGTACTATAATTCATATCTCAAATCCATGAAATAAAGAAAGTTGTCAGAAGTACTATATTTCATATGTTATAATAGGCCTACTTGAATTGAATTCATAATTCCCTTATTATTGAAAAAAGTATTTGCACATCACTTCACCTAAAATGCATTAGTTCTTTTTGTTTATTTTGTAGATAGCTGACCAACAAAAAATACATTAAAATAAAGATACAAATTATACCAAACGAAAATCGTTACAGAAAAAAGCATTTATCCAACCAAATTAGGCTTTATGAAGTGGCCAAAAATTCAGTTTCAATGTTTCCAGTATCTATTGTTTTTTTTTTTTTCTGTTTATCAGGTAAGTAATTCAAAATGTAACTTTGTGAGTCGTTCTTTTTAAAAGATTGTCGCAGTTGTTGTAGCTACTAAATCATATTGACAGGAGCAGAAATGAACTGATTCAGATTCGATCTGAAGCGTCAGAAAAATGTGCAATGGGCTACCATTAAATGCATGAATTCTACACAGTTTTGCAACCTTAAAGAGCTCCACAGACTATTCAAATAAAATAGTTTATTGTTGCACAAACGGGTGAGCATTTTAGTGACTTTTCCACATGCAACATTATCTATCGTAGATAAACCATTAATGACGATACTACAGTTTACAAACTACAGTGGCGTCGCCAGTATTTTGGAGCCATAGTATCACGATACTACCATAGTACCGGTAAACCGTGCAACCCTAATACACACTGCAGCATAACAGAATATCGCAGTGTCAGATTTTTCAGGATTTTTGCAAGGATATTTGATATTTGCATCCTGAAAGGATAGGGTAAAATCTTGTGTTGGCTTTCCTCAAAGCTTTGCACTTTAAGCTGAATACTAGTATCTTGAAGAATATCTAGTCAAATATTATTTACTGTCATCATGACAAAGATAAAATAAATCAGTTATTAGAAATGAGTTATTAAACGGTTATATTTGGAAATGTGTTCTTCTTCCCGACTTCAACTGCATGTATATGATACCAATTATATATAAACCTAAAATATCTATGCAACAAAATAGTTTGGTATCGTTTTGTTTCGATCATATATACATAATAAATATATAACACACAGTATATAAGCACTCATGTTTACCCAAGGTTTCTGACACTAACTTGATACATGATTTTAAAGCAGTTTGGGTGTGTTTATGTGTGTCAACTCTGAAAACTGGACTGACACCGTTTCAATTTACTAGAGCTTCTATGTGAAGCTGCTTTGACACAATCTGCATTGTAAAAGCGCTACAGAAATAAAGATGAATTGAATTGTATTGCAGGTGTTTGAGCAGTGCAGTTGTATAGGAGTTGGGAATCAGACAGCCACCGCAGGCCAATGCAACAACAGGGAAAGCTGCCATCGAATTTTCCCGTACTTCCTGGCTCTGTCTGTCATCACTTCCTTCATTATATCACTGGGAGGAACGCCGGGATACATGCTGCTCATCAGGTCAGTGTCTGATAGGTAGGCCCACACAGAATCTGCGCGCGCAGAATTCCGCAGATTTTCTGCAGATTTTTAGCCCATCATTAATTCTGTTTATTTACTTAAAGTTAACTATTTAATCTAAACTTAATCTAACTGGATTTGCATTTTAAACATTAAATACAGGTTAAAAAGACATAATTTTTTATTTAACATATTAAGGTTTTAGTTATGATACTCCCAAAATAATTCTGCAGAAATCCGCAGATTTTTACTAAAATTCTCTGCAGAAATAGCAAAAAACGCTTGCAGATTCCGTCTGGCCCTGCTGATAGGGCTGCACAATATATGGTCTCAGCATCGATATCGCAATGCGCAAATCCGAATAGTCAAATCACAGCATGTGCAATGTTGAGTCATGATTATGGATTTCCAGGATATTAGTTATTGCGCAGCTTAACCCTAATGGAGTGAAAGTTTAGCATTTGAACACGTTTTTAAGGCCCGACTGCTATTTGACCTCCCAGAAAACACCGTTTATTTCACTCTTATCTTTGCTTTCTTTGCATTTGCTTGTAATTCATTACATTTTACACATGATTCACTTGCCTACAGAATCCTCCCAATCACTCTGCACTAAAAAGTTCTTTCCAAATAGCAGTTTTCAAGTCATCTGGTGAAATTGTGTGTATATATCACAATATTTATCGCAGAAAATAATAATATCGCAATGTCCCATTTTTCTAATAATCCAATGCATATTACACTCAATGCATAAGTGCAGTTTATTAAGCTAATTTCCAGAGGATCACGTGCTTATGATTGACCACAGCTGGTCCTGCATCAGCTCATGATTGATTCTCCAGTCAGATGATTCCTAACTCACTATAAATGACCAGAGTTTTTCCGCTGCGTAAAACATGTGCTGGATAAGTTGGTGGTTCATTCCGCTGTGGTGACCCTGGATTAATAAAAGGACTAAGCCGAAAAGAAAATGAATGAATAAATATGCATAAATAGTGCTTTTTTTTATGCACGGACTGATTATTTTGCATCGTAAGATGTAAGTGTATCATCAGGAATCACAGGTATAAAGCCGAAGTCACACTAGAGTTTGCGAAATTCTGTCGTATGGCGCTGCGAAAAGGGGCGGGATTAAACAAGATGATTAGACATTTAAAAAAGCGAGCGATTGCTCCATGTTTTAAATTTCTGTTCAGAGAGGTCATGTTTTGATCCTGGATTGGTCTCACGCAGTCAAGTGATGCGATTTCGCAGGTCAGAGTTCACCAAGTTTGAACTTTGCACCGCAGCAACCTGCAAAACTCGACGCATGACCCTGCGTTTCCGGTCTGACGCATTCGCGTGCGTATGAATGGAAGTCTATGGGGAGTAAAGTCCAGTGTGACCGCGGCTTTGTTTTGTGTGTTGTTTAGTGTGTATTTTGAATGCTGGAAACCTGTAACCATTGACTTCTATAGCAGGGGTGTCCAAACCCGGTCCTGGAGGGCCGGTGTCCTGCAAAGTTTAGTTCCAACCCCAATCAGACACACCTGGGCTAGCTAATCAAGCTCTTACTAGGCTTTCTAGAAACATCCATGCAGGTGTGTAGAGGCAAGTAGGAGCTAAAATCTGCAGGACACCAGCACCCCAGGACCGAGTTTGGACACCCCTGTTCTATAGTATTTTGTTTCTATAGTATATGTTACTACTGTTATTATACTATTTGCTACTGTGACAGTCAATGGTTACAGGCTTTCAGCATTTTTCTAAATATCTTCTTTAGTGTTCAACAGAAGCTCATAAACATTAATACCCACTTGAGGGCATTTCTTTATTATTGTTGGTGTGAGCTGTCCCTTTAAACATTGTCCTGGTCTTATAATTGTGACCATTTGCTGAATGATTATTCATATACTGTATTACCGCCACATGTGGTCCAGTCATGAGTTTGACCGTGCTGAAGCAGATGTAAAGCGGGTGTGATGTGATTTTCTCTTTGTCTTACAGTCATCAGTGTCAGTGGCTTGAATGTGAAATGAGTTGAGACAGGTTTCCGCTCAGTGCTGTAATAAATAAAGCGCTTTAGCATTGCTCCTCAAAGCTCAGTCAGCTGACGCCGCTGGAATGCTCAGCTCCTCCGGCTAAATTAGGTTAGCAGAAACACAGCAAAGAACAAATCCTGTCCAGTCTGAAAACACCGGGTTACTGTGGGTAAAACACTCGCAATAATGCTGGACTGATCTGATGGAAACCTCCTGCTAGTGTTAGTGGTAGTTAGGTTAGGTTAATGCTCAATGCATTCACAATCTGTATACTTATTTACAATACAAAATAAGCATTGCATTGCTGTATTTCCTCCTTCATACATGTAATATATATATTCTTCCACTAGCTGCTGTTGTTGTGCTTTTCTCCACAGATGCATCAAACCTCAGCTGAAGTCTTTAGCTTTGGGTTTTCACACTCTGACCACACGTACTCTGGGTGAGAGACGCTGCTCAATCACACTGACTATCATTTATCATCAAGACACACTGAGTTAGTATGGGCTTTTGTTTGTTTGTTGGTCTTCCACAGCAGGGATTCCAGCTCCCATATATTTCGGGGCGATCATTGACACCACCTGTCTGAAATGGGGACACAAGAAGTGTGGTGGAAGAGGAGCCTGTCGAATCTACAACACCGCGGCCTACAGGTACACATTCATACACACACACAGCTGAAGATGGTAACACTTTACAGTAAGGTTGTATTAGTTAATGCATTTACTAACATGAACAATAAACAATGCATTTATTACAGTATTTGCTCATGCACTCTAAAAAAATGGCGGGTTATTTCAACCTAATTCTGGTTTACTAGCGAATAACTCAAGTGCTGGGTTAATATTTTAAATTAAATGGGACCAAATTTAATCCAATGTTTGGGTTAGTCCATATTTCACCCAATTTGGGTTTAAATAACCCAGCATTTCTTCACACCCAGAGTGTGTTTATTAACGTTATCCATCAAATTTGGATAATATTTTGGACAAAACATAGATGCTAAATAAAAATGCTTCCACATAAAATAAACATAATTTAATCGCACGTCTCTGCAATATGCTGCTGCAAACGTATATAAATTTAGGGTTCTGCAAATTGGTAATATATCATAGGAACAAAATAAAAAGTCTATAATTTTATATTATGCTCTATCATTTATATCTTGGTATCACAAAATACATTGTTTACAGTTATATTTGTTCATATTTATAAGAACACATTATTACATGCATTATGGAAATGCAGACAAAAACATGAACAGAATCGCGAGAAAGTCATTATTTTTATGTTAAACCTATAATCATCCGTTCTTGAAGTGTTTTGTATATTCAATTCAATTCCTGTTTAGTTATATAGCGCTTTTACAATGTACAGGGTGGGCCATTTATATGGATACACCTTAATAAAATGGGAATGGTTTCCTGAATACAGTTTCCTGAAAAGTGGATTGGTCGTCGTGGGCCAGTTAAATGGTCTCCCGATCTGACCCCGTTAGACTTTTATCTTTGGGGTCATCTGAAGGCAATTGTCTATGTAATTTATTAAGGTGAATTTATCCTGTAGATTGTTTCAAAGCAGCTGAACATAAAAGTTGACGTATGTGTATATATATGGTCTCCGCTACATTCATTCTACCATGGCGAGGCGCCACACCAAAATTCATCCCGCCACGGCTACATTACAGCTTCTCATTCAAAGCATTGACATTTTTTTAAATAGCGGATTATAATCGCCCTAAAACGTATTAAAAGGTAAGTGAATTATAACAGCGCAAGCTTATCTGTAACCATAGTAGTGCTGTGCGTTATTTATTTAACCCTTTAAGCTGACATGCTGTCTGACTGACAGGTGCGAGATGCGCGAGGCCAGCAAACACGACGTATAGCTTTCAGTTATGATGAACACAGTTTCCATAATTATACTTTATTTATAGATAAAGGTCTGTGGCTCTGCATACAACAAACAAAAGACTTTATCTTGCTGGAGTTTATAGCCGTTTCACTTTACCTCAGGACGCATTAATGCCGCTCTGTAGGTCTATTGGAGACATTCATAAATATTCCTTGCAAATCTAATAAAGATTGGAGACAAATTCACTATGTAAACGCGCTAAATCGCACTTGAGCCGCGTATATTTGAGGGCGTGCAAGAAGTTTTGTGCACGAACAGAGGAAATCCTAGCACAAGCAAAAAGATCTGCATGCTCGTATTACTCAAATCCTATCTCGACTAGTACTGCGTCACATTTGTCATTGAAATAACGCCAAAGGTAGTTGGTAGATTAAAAGTCCTGCCGCCACAGCTGGAAAAAATCCTAGAGGAAACACTGAATATATATATATATATATATATATATATAAGAAATAGTCCTTTGCATGTGCTCCATATACTGTATATAAACGATTAGTTGACTGAAACTGATACTATATCGCTATCGTGCTACGAGATCTTTGTCATATCATCCAGAAAACATACAATTATCATAATAATTAAAAAATGTATTGTACATATTATTGTTTAACTGTTTACTAGTTTCCAAGAAAAAAAAAATCAGTTGTCTGAATAATGACAGGTTTTATTGTACGCAGCATAGGGCAGCGGTTCCCAACAGGGGGGTCCCGGCCCACAAGGGGGCCTCAGCGAGCTCTGTGGGAGGTCGCGTTATATTTAAAAAAAAAAATTTAGCAGCGGACAATTAGGAGAACGATCATGTTGCCTTAGTTCATTTTATCCCCTGGCTGATTAAAAAATGGACAAATTTGTAAGTTGTGAGTCTCACTGATTTACCTTCAGCGGCTAATACTAATGACCCAAGCATTTTGTACCCAGATGAGGAAGCTCCAAACATTTCGGGTCACAGCTCTAGCAATACTGGAAACAACCAAATAGTTACCAGAACTATGGTTTTATTTCATTTTCTTGATGCAAAGTGTCCCTGACCCAGCCACCGTGTATTATCTGCACCAAAGTTCTTGCTAACGAATGCATGAGGACGTCCAAACTCATAAGACATTTATCATCCCCAATACTGCAAGGTGTACCCAATACAAATGGCCTACTGATGTTTTGCTTTTATATTTTACATTAGGCTATTATTTGTGCATAAACATATCTAGATATAGTAATAAACAAACTGTCTTTTTTGTCATACCTACTGCAAACTTATATGAGCGATAATATCATTAAATGTGGAAGGGGGCCTTACGATATTTTGCGGGGGAAAAGGGGGTCTCGGACAAAAAAAGGTTGGGAACCACTGGCGTAGGGTGTTGCTGTAAACCAGGGCTTTTCAATTGGCGGCCCGCAATTTGTTCCGGCCCTCCAAATAGTGTGACCAAAACATCAAAAATAAATTTAGTTCCGTCGAAAAACGGCCGCTATAGTTATGAAGTGAGGTGCGCCTGTTCAATACAGCATGAGCTGCAAGCTGCGCAGAGCGTGAGTCACCTGACATTCAGGGAGTAGCGCGGGCAGCCAAAAATATTTGGATATGTTTGTAGAAAAGGCCTTTTGTACTATGCACTGATATCGTCAATAGGGATGCAACGATTAGCTGATTTCACTATTAACTGCCCTTTAATTCGTCACAATTAATCGTAAAGCCTTCTCTAAGCCGCATTTCTGTTGCACGGAACAAAACGAAACTGCTGCAGTTAAACAAAGTTATGCCAAGTTGCCAACTGTGCCCTAGTTTAAAGTTCCAAGTATCTACACTGAGGCTAATACGCCCGCACACCGGATTAACGCAGCGGCCGTTCCCATATCACGTCTTTTCCGCTTGCAAGTTAGTTGTTTCTAATGTAAGAATATATGACAATATGCGGGCACAAGCGGAGCAATGCGCTTGCGTCTTTGCGGGCGCACGCAGTAGAAAACATCTCACGGTGAGAGTTGTGCGTGCCTTTCAGTGCAGTGTAAACAATAGATATGTTATACGAATTAATATTAAGATGATTATGTATGCATGAACGCAGATGGCAACAACAGGTCATCTAAATGGCTCACCTAATATAAAGCGTGAATTTACATTAGACCTGATAACCGTCAAACCATGATTATTCTTCACACTATATAATCGTACAACCAAAATCTATAATTGTTGCTTCCCTAATGGTTATGCAGTTCAAAAAATAACATATGAATGTGTCTGAATGTAGAAGAAGCCTACTTCAGCAATGCACTGCTTTTGTTGTGCTCTGAAATACAACATTTAAAAGTTTGTAAAAAAAAAAAAAAAAAAAGTCTATTGTACAATGCACTGATGTTATGTAGTTTCAACATACAATATATTAACATTTTAATGTAGAAAAAGCCAATGTGGGTGTCTTAAGGAGCAAAAATACAACATATATGGGCTCTTATATTGCTGTTGTGTCATCACTGATATAGCAAGTCATATCTCTCCGGCCCTTCGTTTGGGATGCTTTTCATGAACCGGCCCCCATGACAAACTAATTGAATAGCCCTGCTGTAAACTATTAATTTATAGAAAACTCTACTATATTGTCATCGTGATATAAGATTTTTGTCATATCATCTATTGCAGGGGTCACCAAACTTGTTCCTGGCGGGCCGGTGTCCTGCAGATTTTTGCCCCAACTCTAATCAAACACACCTGAACAAGCTAATCAAGGTCTTACTAGGTATACTTGAAACATCCAGGCAGGTGTGTTAAGGCAAGTTGGAGCTAAACCCTGTAGGGACACCGGCCCTCCAGGATCGGGATTGGTGACCCCTGATCTATTGTGACATAATTGTATGTAGGGCTGAATGATATGACAAAAATCTCATCATATAATTTTTTTGATTTAATGTACACTAAAATAATCAGTTGTCTGAATCATGTCTGGTTTGACTGTACATAGCGTAATGTGTTGCTGTATTTGTGGTCTGTCTTATGTTTCTCCTCAGGATAGCGTATCTGGGCTTGACGCTGGGTTTGCGCACTGTTTCCTTCTTCCTGTGTATCCTCGGTTTATTGGTTTTGCGACGGCACGTTCAGAAGCAGGAGCGCAGCACAATGGTTAACGGAGGATCAGCGGCGGCCGGAGAACTGCAGGCGCTCAGAAAAGAAGAAAACAACAGCTGTAACTCAGAGCAGTGTCCACAAAACACAGATTACGACCCGGAGCGGGAGACGCGACTGTGACGCTCGCGCAGAAAGAAACAAACGGCCGCGACGCCTGATTTTATGAGTTCCACTTTCTATCGGACCCATGTAAATGATGTGAAATACGGAAAAAAAAAATCTGTTGTTTTGATATAGTAGAACTATTTCTTGAATGTACATGATGTTTGGGTTAAAAAAAAGATGAAGAATGTCTTAAAAACTACCTAATCTGTTTGAAGATGCTTTTAAAAGTGTCTTAACGTCAAGACGAAACATTGGATTATGCTCATTCAAGCCATCGTCGTGCACAGGCCCGTATTGATAAGATTATTATCGTCTCGTTTTTCTGAAGAATCGTGAAAATGCCTATTTATAACAGGGTTTAATTAAAAAGATTCAAGTTATAGAGTCACAATTGATATCACAGACTTTTCAGATGAATATATTTGATAGATTCTGCAAGAATTACTGGATATTAACGCGCAACTGTTAGAAATGCTAGACTCGAGACTGCATTAGTCTGAAATATTAGCATTTCTGAGGAAAGAAAAGTGTGAATTAGTGGTATGTTTACACAACACAGTTCTTAACTAAAAGTGCAACATTTCTGCGTGCTCATTTACATGCCAATGGTATTGTTAAGCCGTGGTCACACTGGACTTTTTGCCCCATAGACTTTCATTTATATGCAAGCGAATGCGACAAGTTGGAAAGTTCAAGCTTTGTGAACTCTGACCTGCGAATATTGTATCACGTGACGGCGTGAGACCAATCGAAGATGTCTGATCTCATTAATCCCGCTCATTTTCGCAGTGCCGTATGACATAATTTTGTCACGCTCAAACTCTAGTGTGATCGTGGCATTAGAGGTTCAAATGTTTAGAATTTAAAAAAAAGGGTTTTAAACATCGCCATCTACTGGCCTGACGTCCACAATACAACGTCATGTCCACTGATGTGTGTGAACGGGGATTGTTTTGGCTACTGCAGCCTGTTCACAAAACTTTTTATATAGTGTGGCTCTCAATTCTGTACTTTAAAGGCAACATTAAAAAGAAAGCCTAGATATATAGTTAAAACTATTATAGAAAATTGATTCGCCCTCACGTGAAATGTGTATTATGTTTCTCATATTTTAAACGGAGCAAGGACATTTTAACAGTATTTCAAATAATATTTTTTCTTCTGGAGTCTAAAAGTCTTAATTTTTTAAATTTGGTTGGAATAAAAGAAAGTAAATTATTTTAAGATACATATAAATAGCCACTTCAATGGGACACTTCAAAGCTGCGGTCACACTGGACTTTTCGCCCCATAGACTTCCATTTATATGCAAGCGAACGCAACAGACCAGAAACACGAGCTCGTGCGACAAATGTCACATGTTGCTGCATTGCAAAGTTCAAGCTTAGTGAACTCTGATCTGCAAAATTGCATCACGTGACTGCGTGAGACCAATCGAAGATCATAACATCACCTCTCTGTATAGAAATGTAAAATATGGACCAATCGCTCACTTTTTTAAATGTCTAACCATCTTTTTTTAATCCCGGCCCTTATCGCAGTGCTGGACGACAGAATTTTGCATGCTCAAACTTTAATTTGACTGCAGCTTTAGGGGTTCAAATGTTTAGATTTTTAAAAATGGGTTTTAAACATCGCCATCTACTGGCCTGACGTCCACAATACAACGTCATGTTCACTTATGTGTATGAACAGGGATTGTTTTGGCTACTGCAGCCTGTTCACAAAACTTTTTATATAGTGTGGCTTTACTACTCTCAATTCTGTACTTTAAACCCAACAACGTATTTAAGAAAAATTAAAAAGAAAGCCTTGATACAGTTAAAATTATTATAGAAAAATGATTCGCCCTCCTGTGAAATTTTAATTGGAATAAAGAAAGAAAATTACATTAAGATCAATATAATAGCCCTTTTAAGACACTTGAAGACACTTTTAAGTCTTTTAATTGGCTACAGAAGAAACTACTGTTGTCCAATGACTTGCCTAATTAACCTAACCTGCCTAATTAAGCCTTTAAATTGCACTTTAAGCTTAATACTAGTATCTTTCTAAATATTATGCAGTGTCATCATGTCAATGACAAAGGAAATTAGTTATTAAAACTATTAGGCTTAAAAATATGTTGAAAAATATTCTGTTAAACTATAAAGTGATGCAGAGTACAGCATTTCTAATCATTTTCACACTATTGCTGTGTGCTTTTTCCATTTTTAGTACACTGTTGTTGTGTAAACGCCCACAGATTGCTAAGAAAACCATCAGAATTGCGAGATATAAGCTAGAAGTCACAGAACATTGAATATCCGCTCATTATAAGCCATAATGGAGCACAGGCCCACAGGAATAAGCATATAATGCCTGGCGGGCTCATCTTCTCTTCTGCCATAAACACACAGACTGATGCCTGAAGCAGTTGACCACGACACTGTGTGCTAAATGTAGGTAGCATTAGCCTGTAGACGGACTATCATTTGTTTTTAGCGTATTGTCAGGAAAGGAAGCGCATCAGAAATGCTCACCGTTGTGCTTTTCCAGCAGTTTCTCCATTAAAGAAACAGGAGGAAAGCGTGCAAACAGGTGCGTATGTAGGAAATCATCTTCAAGATCGATGTTGTGCAATGTCACTGTGAGAAATGTCGTGCGTGTGTGTTGTTTTACGTGTGAACGGGTGCATTCCTGTGCCAAAAAAAAGGAAAAAAAAATTCCACAAAAAAAGTGAGGAAGGAAACATGGTCTATTCTCAGGTTGTTCAATCAATTGTTCCTCAAATTTGCAAATAATTATTCTTTTATACACTTGTATAAATGTTTCCTTTTTGTCCTTGGAATAATTTGTTCATTTTGGACAATTGAAGTTAACCAGTAACAACAAAACAACCACCAAGGAAAGGGTTTTTATTTGTGACGAGTGGCATTTATGACTTGCTTTTATGTTAGGCAGTACATCATTTAATTTGCTATGTTTTTGTATACTTTAAAAAGTGAATATCCTGATGTGTAAAAAAACTAATGCATTTATTTGAAAGATTAGATGCATTCTTTTAAAAATAAAATGATTTGCTACAAAAGAAAACCGTACTATTTTACGAAGGATCTACATAGCCTTTTCACTTTAATGGTGAAAATACAATCACAGCGAAATGTAAACAACTAACTGAGGCACTTGTCTATTATCTATTATTATTATAACTACAATATGATTGTTCAAATATTAGCTATATTTGACCACATTTGACAGGTAGATGTCGATACAATAAAGGCATAAACATTCCCTCTTTTAAGACATTTCATATCATTTCCCAGCATACAATCAGTAAAGAACATGTCTTATCTTTGCATAGCACATTTATATGGACATTTCTGCTAACGTTCCTGTCTTTTCTCTCCTCAGTTTTCCACTACTGTATCTGATTTGTTTGGAAACTTGTTTCTGCCATGGAATAAACAATAAAGAAGGTAATGATTTCATAATTTTAACTTTTTTCTCAAATTTGGGAGTATCTCCTACAAAATTCAGTAGCAATTTGCAAGTTTATATCCCAGAGTTCTGAGGAAAAGGTCAGACTTGCAAATTGTAAACTCGGATAATGCATGAAATGTTTCGACATTGTGATACAAACTCAACTTGCAAGAAATAAAGTTAATAACGTTAATTACGAGATATCAAAATAATAATTATAATTGCAAAACATTAAACTTTTGTATTATTTTTGTAATATAATTAATAATATAAAGTTTCCACATGAAGACTTAGAATTGCAAGACATTAAATTCATAATCAGAATTGCGAGACATTAAATTCATATAGTATAGTGAGACATTAAATTCATAATTAGAATAGCGAGACATTAAATTCATAATTAGAATAGCGAGATATTAAATTCATATAGTATAGTGATACATTAAATTCATAATCAGAATTGCGAGACATTAAATTCATAATCAGAATTGCGAGACATTAAATTCATAATCAGAATAGCGAGACATTAAATTCATAATCAGAATAGCGAGACATTAAATTCATATAGTATAGTGAGACATTAAATTCATAATCAGAATAGCGAGACATTAAATTCATATAGTATAGTGAGACATTAAATTCATAATCAGAATTGCGAGACATTAAATTCATAATTAGAATAGCGAGACATTAAATTCATATAGTATAGTGAGACATTAAATTCATAATCAGAATTGCGAGACATTAAATTCATAATTAGAATAGCGAGACATTAAATTCAGAATCAGAATTGTGAGATTAAATTCATAATCAGAACTGCAAGACATTAAATTCATAATTAGAATTGCGAGACATTAAATTCATAATTAGAATTGTGAGACATTAAATGCATTATTAGAATAGCGAGATATTAAATTCATGATTAGTATTGAAAGACATTAAATTAATGATCAGAATCACAAGACATTAAATTTATTATTAGAATGGCAAGATATTAAATTCAGAATTAGAATAACGACACATTAAATTCCCAATCAGAATTGCGAGACATTAAATTCATAATAAGTATAGCGAGATATAAAATTCATGATTAGAATTGAGACATTAAATTAATAATCAGAATCACGAGACATTAAATTCCTAATCAGAATTGCGAGACAATAAATTCATAATTAGAATAGCGAGACATTAAATGCATTATTTGCAAGTGTAACTATATCCACTAAACTCATAACTGCAACACAAACTTATTATATATTCAAAATTGTGAACTAAAGACTAAAGTTGTGAAATGTTGAAATATATTCTCATTAAATATAGAAATTATGACATTAAACTGTGATACATTTGTAATTGAGGGATATAAGCAAAGAATAGAGAATTGCAAGAATTAATAAAAATAAGATTATCAAAATAATAATCAAAACTGCAAAATAAATTTGAGAAACGGGTAAAAAGTGCAAGTTTACACTTCTTTCACTTTGCATTTTTGCAGTTTGTATTATTATAAATGCTTTCAAGTTGCAAACTATAAATTTCTATCTTATAAACTGTTTATTGCAATTTTGAGTTTGTATCTCGCTGTTCTGAGTTATAAAAAATTGCAAGATTATATTGAGTTTAAAAATTCACAATTGTGAGAAACATAAATCCTTTACACATATATTTGTTTTTCCACATAGCAAGAAAAAGATCACAATTACCCTTTTATTTATTTATTCCATGGCGGTAACAGGTTCTGACTTATTCATAATATTAAATAATAATAATAAATTAAAGAAAGAATAAGATTTAGCAGACAGATATTTGTCTCACAGCACAGGATACCTTTTACAGTCTTTTAATCTTCCTTTAAGTTTAATCATAAATGAATATAGTAGTACATTACTACTAAAAGTGCACATGGGTAAATAAGATATAACATACAATTTTGGTTGTTTTTATCAGCCCAGAATAGGTGAACGATACAAAATATATATCCAGGCCTCTTTTATTACTGAATAAATCTCAACAAAACATGTCCAGGTCAGATTAAATCCCCCCCACCCCAAAAAAAATAAATAATTGCATGAAGATGGAAGCTCTTTTTAATTAAATGCATTGGTTTATGTCCAATTATTCTGCATAGTCATATTCATTCAATACACTAATATTTATTGCATATATTTATATATATATTTTTGCATTGCAGTAACAATCGTTTGCATTTAGAACTGAGGAGAAAATGTTATGATGCCTGTTTCTGCCTAGGAATAAACAAATAAATAAAGCAAATCCTGATTAATTATGTGCTTATTATTCTGACTTGAGAGATATGAACAAAGAATTAAAAATCTGATTAGCAAAGTAACCAAAATTGCGATATAATATATAATATAAACAATATAATATAAACTAAATTATAATAAGTGTCAGAACTGCATGTTTGTATCTTTCAGTTCTGCTTTTTTGCCGTTTGTATTGTGTAATTGTAAATGAATTAAGGTAATTTAATAGTAATTACTTTATATAATAATAATAATTTAGTGCTTTATAATTCTAAATAAATCTGAATCGCACCTTTTATTGCAATTTTAAGTTTGCTTCTCTCAGTTCTGAATGTATTAAAATCAACGCAACCTCACGGCAATTCGTAATTTTTTGATTTAGTGGCTAATTCGTACGATCTAATTCATGCAATTTAGTACGATTTGCTTATCACCCAATGACGGTTGGGTGCCACGCCTCCTTTTTAAAATCATACTAAACTAGCCACTAAACTGACAAGACGTAAAATCCTTACGTTTCCTTGTGAGATCAGGCTGATTAAAATATGTTGTGAGAAACTAAACGTTTATATCTCACATTTAATGTAATTCTGCAGTTGTTTTCAGCATTTATATCCCACATTTCTAACATTTTCCACCACAGAAATATCTTATATTTATCACACTTTTATTATCCTGTGGCAGAAACAAACTTCCACTTTTAAAAATGTGCTTAATTGTGATCAAACATATTAAAATAACATTACAAATGCAAACATAAAAGTATAAATGCTCAAAAAAATGGTAAATATAATTATTACTCTGCGGTTAAATGTGGCCCAGACATGTTTTGTTTTATATTTCGATTATTATATCTGTATTGTTGTGTCCTCTTAAGCAGCATCAGCAGCACAAAAACAAAAGCATCTACCTCAAATGAGCTGAAACGCATTTGTCTAACAGTATTTGATCTCAGGTGTAAATGTATTTCTACCTCTCCAGAAAGAAGACGCTAATCGCTAACCGCTCTCACTGTCATGTGTTCACTTATTTTACCTGTTGTTCATCTGTACACGCGTTTATTCTTCAGAATTAAAGCTGATCAAATGACCACCGTAGCCTGTAATGTATGTCAACTCAGATATGCCTCCATTGCTTTATGTATAATTGTATTGTAGTTTTTTTTTACCTTTATTAGATAGGAGACAGGAATGCATGAAAGCAGAAAGATCTCTGGGTCTCTGTGCATTTAGCAACTCAGTGCTAAATGTTGATGTACTTAAGCACTAGGCTATCGGTTGCACTACAAACCTGCTTACAAACACAATCCATAATAAAATGAGGAAGAAAATTAAGCAGAAAAAAAGAAGGAAAACAACAAGGTTTATCAGTGCAGCATGCAACAAACACAAATCTATATTGGCTTTTTTTCCTTGTAAACACATTTGTAAGACAAAAAATGTGCAAAATATGTTCCTTTAGCTTAGCATTAGCAATAAAACCCTTAAAGAAAAACTTCATCTATTTGTAAACAGGCTCATTTTACAGCTCCACTACTGTTAAACTGTTGTTGAGTTTCACCATTTTAATCTATTCAGCCGATCTCTGGGTTTGCACTTTTAGCTTAGCTTAGCATACATCATTGCATCTGATTAGACCATTAGCATCTCATAAATTATCAAACAATTTTGATAGTTTTCCTATTTAAAGCTTGACTCTACTGTAGTCTTGTGTACTTAGGCTAAAATAAATAGACCGAGAGGGAAAATGAAAGTTGCTATTTGATATGGGCTGATATGTATACTTTCATTCTGGCGTAATAATCAAGACACTTTACTGCGGTACCATGGCTGTAGCAGCACAATGATATTACACAGTGCCTGAAAATCAGCCAACTTCTGTCAATACAACCAACATGACCACCTGCTTGCACAGGGAGCATGCTGGGAATTATTTTTAGGCACTTTGTGATATCATTGCACTGCTACAACCATGGCACCGCAGTAAAGTACCTTGATTACTACGCCAGAATGAGAGTGTAGTTCCTTGAAATATAATAGCAACTTTCCATTTTCTGTCAGGGGTGTCCAAACTCGGTTCTGGAGGGCCGGTGTCCTACATATTTTAGTTCCAACCCCAATTAAACACACCTGAACCAGCTAATCAAGCTCTTTCGAGGTATACCAGAAACTTCCAGGCAGGTGTGTTGAAGCAAGTTGGAGCTAAACTATGCAGGACACCGGCCCTCCAGGACTGAGTTTGGACATCCCTGGTCTAACTACAAAAGAGTCAAGCTTTAAATAGAAATTAAAATTCGTTAGTCATTTTTGAGCGAGATGCTAATGGTCTAATCTGATTCAATGATGTATGCTAAGCTAAGCTAAAAGTAGTTCCCAGCTATATCAGCCTGGAAAATAACAACTTTACATTTTCTATCAGTCTTAGTACACAACGTAAATACAGAAGAGTCAAGCTTTAAATAGAAAGACTATCAAAACTCTTTGGTCGTTTTTGAGCAAGATGCTAATGGTCTAATCCGATTCAATGATGTATGCTAAGCTAAAAGTAGTTCCCAGCTATATCAGCCTAGAAAATAACTTTACATTTTTCATCAGTCTTAGTACACAATGTAGATACAAAAGAGTCAAGCTTTAAATAGAAAAATTATCAAAATTCTTTGGCTATTTTTGAGTGACATGCTAATGGTCTAATCCGATTCAATGATTTATGCTAAGCTAAGCTAAAAATCCTCCTCTGAAACCCAGAGATCAGCTGAATAGATTAAAAAATAGTAAAACTCACCTGTTTAACTCTAGAGGAGCTGTAAAATGAGCCTGTTTACACAAAAAGGTGGAGTGTTTCCTTAAAATAACAACTCTATACCCATTAATGTTCATATTAGGGAATACATTACTATCAAAAATGACTATTAAATAAGGTATACAGTTGTCATTTTAACAGGTTCTCTCCAGTGAGAAGCTAAATGACAAAGTTTTGCACATTTTATTGAACAACGATGCTAAAAAACTGAAACCGCTCTGATCATGTGACCTGACAGGAAGTGATGTCATCATCAGGAGTGTCAGGTGAGTGTGCTGAGGATGAACTGAGCGTAATGATGATTATCGTGCAGATTTACATTGTCTGGTGTGTCCGTTCCTCTAGTTGTCTTTTTTATCTCCGCTGTCCAGCTGATTCTGGAAATTAGAAGAAAATAGTAAACAAGAGTCTTCTATTGTTCTTGGTCACATCAAATTCTTTAACATTTATCACTAATGGGGTACATGCACATGGACTTTTATTTCAGCCAGTCCCAGGGCTTTCAGTAAACAGTCTTTCCATTATAAAATCCCCACGTTTAAGATTTCTTTAAAAATCAGTGATCTTCACTGCATGGTTATATATAAGATAATGTGGGTCTCAGACCAGACAAGAAGCACTGCATTAAATTCCATTTCCCCCTGGCATGTCTTTAAAATATGACAATTTATTTTATCCCTGTATTTTCAATGGAGTTTCTGCACTAGCCTTCTCGTACTGACGGCGCTAACACTTAAACAGTCTACAACTAAACAACTAAAATGAATGCTTACGTTTATTTAACTGAATATATTTGAATTACATTACAACATCGATGCTGTAAAAGGAACCTTAGTCACATTAAGCTTTCACTAGCCTGGAAGTTAATCATTGGCTGAAAACACTAGCTGTGCATGTACCCCATTTGGTCACCCTTTTGGTCAGGATGCACAATGTTTTGGTAATTATTATTGGTGAAAATGTGTAACTTAAATTTAAAAATGTGATTTAAATTAATATTTTTCTGATTTATACATTGTAGGTTTTTACTTTTTACTGTTTTATTATTTGTACATTATTTTGTTGTCTAAAACATTACAGACTACAGAACTTTCCACTGCTATTTTAAGATCACTAAGATGGTTTATTTTTATATTTTGTTTTTGTCTTCTTGTTTTTCTCTAAGTTTTAAGTTTTATTATTGTTACTTAAATTACTATTTTTATTATTCTGATGTGTTTTGTTATCAAAAGCTACTATATTTTGCAGTTATCATATTTATGTAAATTTGACATTTATTTTTGATACAAAATTACATTTTGTTTAGAAAACCTGTTTGTATTTATTTAAATTATTTTTAGTTACCTTTTTTTATATATTTTTTTTTCTATAAAATGTCTTACTAGAATTTAAAATGTAAAATTACTCTTATTACTGAAGTTTGATTGTTCTTTTTTCATCTAAAAGTACTACATGTATTTGTTTTGGTACATTTGATCTATTTGTGTTCTCATTTATTACTTGTATCTAAAATTAATAAATCACTACTTTGTAAATTTCCTGTTATTTTAATTTATTGTTATCTAATTTTACTACAAGTTTAATAATGTTCTAGTTTGAATTATTGATATATACATCCTTAAATGTTAATTATTTTTAATCTAAAATTATTAACCCAATCATTTTTGCAAATTTATTTGTTTTTAGCATATTATTTTTTAAATAAAAATGTATGCATTCATTTTTGTGTAACTTTGTTGTTTTTTATTAGATGTTTTACTTAAAAATCACTCATATCTTGAGGTTTTAAGTACAAAATGTGTTCATTTTTATTTGTTTGTTTTTTCTAAAATTACAAATTGGGTTGGTTTTACTTGCATTTAAAAATACTAAATCATTACTTATTAATGTTCTTAATTAATATTAATGTTCTTATTAATGTGCTTTAATTTACGACAACTTCTATGTTAAGCTGCTTTGACACAATCTACATTGTAAAAGTGCTATAGAAATACACATGAATTGAATTGTTTCAAGAGTTCCCACTTAGTTATATCTTGATAATAATAGCAGGTTTGGCATGCTGTCATGGGAGAGAACCCTGAGCTCGGAGATACTTGAGAGATCAGGTAGGTCTCGAGAGCTCACCCTGGTAAAGGAGGAAACGGGGGAGATGGGGTGGATCGGGGATTATTCATAAAACAAAAAAGGAGTAACGCTAGATGGGCTATTTATAGTGAGTTTGGAATAATCTGATCGTCTTACTAATAATTACAGATGAGAGACCAGCCGTGATCAATCATATCATGTGCTCCTCTCAAAATTAGTTTGTGAAACTTCACTTCAATGCCATGTCAGCAGCACTGTCTACATTGATAGCAACTCTGGTAATAAATATTCAATATTCTGTACATTTCTTATTTAAATTTCTTCTTAAAAAAATCTTATTTAAATCTAGTTTGTTGTTATTTGAATTACTGTTCAATAATATTTATTTCATGTGAAAGAGGTGTGTGTTTTTAGTGTTTGACCTGCAGCTGCTGGTGCTCCTGAAGCAGCCGCTCATACTCTTTGGTCAGTCCGTCACTTTGCTTCTTCATGACGTCTAAATCAGACTTTGATTTTTTCAGAGCTGCAGGAAAGCAGTTTAAAATGAACATATCTTTAATGTAAAACGACAAAACATACCATTAAACACTATGGAAATGGGAAAAAACATGTTCAGGCCCCCTAAAAAGAACAAACATTGCATGAAGAAAACACTTTATTGAAGCTCTTTATGATGATTTGTAGGCTGTGATTGACTGTTTCAGAGCTGCAGGAAAGCAGTCAGTCAGTTGTAGATGTGCTGTGTTCACTCATTCACTGCTATAGGAGAGTGTGTGTGTGTGAGAGTTTTTGTGTATATGAGTGTGTGCATGTGAGTTTGTGTGTATTTAAGAGTTTGTATGTTAAAGTATCGGTGTTTGTGTGTATGCATGTATGTGTGTGCATGCATGTGTGAGTGTGTTTGTGTGCGTGCATGTGAGAGTTTGTGGCTGCGTTTGTGTGTGAATGTGAGTGCATGCATGCATGAGTGTGAGTTTGTGTGTGTGTGTGTGTGTGTGTGTGTGGCTGCGTTTGTGTGTAAATTTGAGTGTGTGAGTTTGTGTGGCTGCGTTTGTGTGTAAATGTGAGTGTATGTATGCGTGCACTTGTAAGTTTATGTGTGTTTGTGCATGCATGTGAGAGTTTGTGTGTGTGAATTGGTGTGTAAGTGACCGCATATGTATGTGTGTGTAGAGTTTGTGTGCATATGAGTTTGTGAATGCGTGTGTATGTGTGCGTGTCACCATCTGTGCTGGTCTTCAGCTCCTCCTTCAGTTTCTGCAGCTCCTCCTTCAGCCGTTTGCTCTCCTCTGGATCTGCTTTCTGTCCTCCTGCTTTGGCATCTGCAAGAGCCTGAAGATGATGATGATGATGATGAAGGTTAGTCTTTCTGTTACTGAACATGATTATTCAGACACACATTTTTTTTATCTTTCCTCACGCATGCTTATCTAAAGCTGATATAAAATGCAGATGTTCAGGTCACATTTTACCCCCAAAAACATTTTTTTCATGCAAATTCAATTCTTAATTTTTTTATTTCAGATAGTTTTTAAATAAATGTTTTTCGTATTCATTTAGTTTAACTTACAGCTACAAAATTAAATAAAAAAATAAAACGGTATTAATAAATAAATCCCAAAACATACTATTAAATTAATAAACTTAATCAGATGTTCAGGACATATTTTACCTCAAAATAATAAAATACACTTTTTGCGCATAAATAATTTTCATGCAAATTCAATTCTTCATTGATAATCACTGAGCTGACGTATTCTTAATTAAACCTAAAATCAAAACACTACAAACAGTTTTGTTACTTAGGAAATTTCAACCTGTTTTTATTTCAGATATTTTTTAAAGAAATGTTTTTCATACTTATTTAGTTTAACTTAAGATTAAAATAACCTTAAATAAAACGATATTTTTTATGCAAATAACGTTCTATAAATTAATTATAATATTATTGTAAAATAATAATCAAATTAAATTCAAACTATTGTTAAAAGCTAAGTTTTTCAGTGCCTTTAAAATAAAAGTAAACACAGTGAGGGGCTGCAAATAAAATGCAGACGGTCAGGTCTTAATTTAGGTCAATCATTTTTTGTTAAATTATATACAGTTGAAGTCAGAATTATTAGCCCCCTTTGAATTTTTATTCTTTTTAAAAATATTTCCTAAATGATGTTTAACTGAGCAAGGAAATTTTCACAGTACATCTGATAATATTTTTTCTTCTGATGAAAGTCTTATTTGCTTAATTTCGGCTAGAATAAAAGCAGTTTTTAATTTTTTTAAAACCATTTTAGGGACAAAATTAGCCCCTTTAAGCTATATATTTTTTTGATAGTCTACAGAACAAACCATCATTATACAATAACTTGCCCAATTACCCTAACCTGCCTAGTTAACCTAATTAACCTAGTTAAGCCTTTAAATGTCACTTTAAGCTGTATATAAGTGTCTTGAAAAATATCTAGTCAAATATTATTTACTGTCATCATGACAAAGATAAAATAAATCAGTTATTAGAAATGAGTTATTAAAACTATTATGTTTAGAAATGTGTTGAAGAAATCTCTCCGTTAAACAGAAATTGAAAACAGGGTGGCTAATAATTCAGGGTGGCTAATAATTCTGACTTCAACTGTATATATATTTTTTTTATTTTGACATTCATAACCGAAAATATGTTCATCCTTATTTATCATTGTAACTTATATACACTTACATTTATTCACATTTTCACATAGAAATAAATACAAAAATAAAACTCTCCTGCATGAAAAGCCACCTTCGTAAATAGTAAAATATTAAAAACATTTAGACTACAATTTATGCAACATACGCATATGTCCACCCTGTATGTGACCTCAAAATCAAAATAAAGAAAAATTATTTCTCTTTTTTGTTCATTATTTTCATGTAAATTAAATCATTTCTGAAAATATTATTGTATTATAGATATAATGGTTGTCTATAGATTTTTTTATGTGAATGCTGTGCTGGATTATTTTCATGACAAAGAGATCCGGGCTAAATAATGCTCCATGTTTGAGCCTCATGCTTTTTTAATGTGTTTGGGCATCTGAGATTTGTTTGGTTTTATTTTACTTGTTTGAGGATTTGAGATTTGTTTATTCTTTTTCTTTTAACCTGTTTGAGGATCTGGTTGTCCTCCATGTACTTCTTGGCAGCTTTATTGGTGGCTTCGGCCTGGTTCTGTATATCTGCGCAGGAGTCTGCAGCCGTGGCCAGCTGACTGATCAGAGTGACCACTCTCCTCATCACCCTGAAACACAAACACAGCTCAAAACCTCAGCAGCAAGTCTACTAACACCATCAGTAGGATTTTCATCTTCACATTTACTTGTTGCCAATAATTGCTGAATTATATAGTCTTGTATATTATCACGATATTGATTTTATCACAGGTATTATTAGAGTATATAGATTTTATAAACATGTATGTTTTTTATCGCAGTATATGATATTATTGCAGTATATAGATTTAATCAGAATATGGTATTATCACTGTATATAGATTTCATCACAGTATATAGATTTTAATTACAGTATTTGGTATTATCGCAGTATATATGTTTTATCACAATATATATTCAAATATAATATATATTCTGGTATCGCAGTGTATATATATATATATATATATATATATATATATATATATATATATATATATATATATATATATATATACATACAGTTGAAGAATTATTTGCCCCCTTGTTTATTTTTTTCCCCAATTTCTGATTTTCTCAACACATTTCTAATCATAATAGTTTTAATAACTCATTTCTAATAACTGATTTATTTTATCTTTGTCATGATGACAGTAAATAATATTTGACTAGATATTTTTCAAGACACTTCTATACAGCTTAAAGTGACATTTAAAGGCTTAACTAGGTTAATTAGGTTAATTAGGCAGGTTAGGGTAATTAGGTAAGTTATTGTATAACGATGGTTTGTTCTGTAGATAATCGCAAAAAAAAATTAGCTTAAAGAGGCTGATAATATTGACCTTAAAATGGTTCTTAAAAAATTAAAAACTGCTTTTATTCTAGCCGAAATAAAACAAATAAGACTTTTTCAGAAAGAAAAAATATTGTCAGACATACTGTGAAAATTTCCTTGCTCTGTTAAACATAATTTGGGAAATATTTAAAAAAGAAAGAAAAAAATCAAAGGGGGGCTAATAATTCTGACTTCAACTGTGTATATATATGCCATATTATAGTTACGTTACAGTTAATGAAGCTGAATTTTATTCATTATTAAATACATTTAATAAAACGATTACACCTTTATTTAAATGTGTTTATTTAAATGTGTTACTTTAACTAGGAAATGAAGCTAGGAGTAATAAATGCTTTTGTAGTTGTCTTTATGTTGACTAGTTAAATTAACTGATGTTAACATGACCAAAATGCCTATAAATAGTCAAATTTTTCAATGTCATATGCAAGATTAATCTGGAAATGTTTGAAAATAAATCAAAAATTAAGTTATGATCATTTAGTACTGTGACAAACAAACACTTATCTTTTTGAGAAACGTTTTTCATACTCATTTACTTAGTTAAAATAAGCTGAAATAAAACTTTTTATGTCAAAAAATATTCTACTAAATTTGCAAAATAATAATAAAATCCTATTCAAACTATTGTTAAAAGCTAAGTTACTCAGTGCCTTTAAAATATAATTAAACACAGTGATTAAGTCATGTCAAATTTGAGGTCAAAAATGTATTTTTAAATTAGATATATTTTTATTTTGATAGCAATTAAAAGGCAAAACTGAAAATATATTCCTCCTTAATTATGTTTGTACCTTATATGCACTTATTATTCAATTTTCACATCAAAAAAAGTCTCTTACATGAAAGCAACCTTTCTGAAAGCTCCGCATGCATGCTGCACATCTAATACAACAATCTGAATATTCATAAAACCACTGTAAAAGTTTAAATAATAAATAACTATTCACTGTATTTTGCAGTGCACATGATATCAACACTGTGGATGTTCTTTATCATTATATTTTGAATTACTGAATATCTTCATTACGTCAAACACCAACATACAGCCAGAGGAAGAGCGAGAAGCCGGAGATGTAGAGGTTCCTCTGTGCCCGGAAGAGCTTCATGTGCATGTGGTCAAACATGTTGGGGTGCAGCTTGGCATCTTTGGACTGATCCGAGTTCGAGTATTTTCTGACCTCACGGAGAGCGTCTGCACACATCAGATCAGGTTATAACACCACAACACTCAACCAGGACAATCTTCAGGTAAAAACTATGGTTATTATTATATCTTATGTAAAAGTACTTGTTTAGTCTAGTGTTGTCACGATACCAATCGATACTGATATTTTAAAAACGTCCATTTCCTGCTAATATTTGTGCGTGTTACTAAACAGCGCTGATTTGCCATTGTGTTCATGCGCTCAACAGAAATGACTGTGATTGGCTGTAAAGGTCATCAGTTCACCAAACTCACCGCTGTTTACTGAATGTAACCACAGATACAGGGAAACTGGAGCGTTTTAAAGCCGTGAAGATCAGTCGATTCACCAGCCGAACGCTCGTATGTCAGCTTGTAAACAGACCAGCTAATCTTCGTGGCTTTAAAACGCTCCAGTGTCCCTGTATCTGTGGTTAGATGCCTTATAAATATGACCAAAAAATATGTGAATTTGTAGAAATTATGTGAATTAAACTGAATTAAACTCAAAGTAAATCCTCTTTAAATATTTTTTTCATCACATAATTTAATAAGTTTTCAACCCAGTTTGCGGTTTCATCCCCAGCCTTGAGTATATTGTGATACAAAGATAACAATAAGCTGCAGTTCACTGAACTGCCACCGGTGGCGCAAAAAACAACACTATTTTTCATCTATATATTTATTTATTTCCACATAAACACTTTACAGAATCAACTGAGAGTACACTAACAAGTTATTCATTTTCCTTCGGCCATTATTTAACAGGGGTTGCCACAGCGGAATGCACCACCAACTATTTCACGCAGCGGATGTCCTTCTAGCCACAATCCAGCACTGGGAAATACCCATACACTACACAGTCGTACACTACAGTCAATTTGGTTCATTCAATTCACCTATAGCGCATGTGTTTGGACTGTAGGGGAAACCAGAGCACCCGGAGGAAACCCATGCCAACACGGGGAAAACATGCAAACTCCACACAGAAACCCCAACTGAACTAGCCGGGACTCGAACAAGCAACCTAAAAGCAGAAAACTACGTACCAAAAAAGAGAACGATGAGGATTATTATCATGGTGAGGAAGCCCTTGTTCCAGAACTGGGAAAGCCGAGTCCAGATGCTCCACTTGAAAATCTTCTGCCATCTGCAAACATGGATGTTAGTAAGAGCAAATGCACAACAGAGAAAATACACTTTAAAGTGCAGTACAGCAACGACATCTCACCTTTGAGCGGAAATGAACGGCAGACAGAAGATGACAAGAACGGCAATCTCTATATACAGGAAAGTTGCAACCGCCGTCCACTGCAGCGTCATTTTAACTCAGCTGTACGACAGAAGAAACATTTAAGTATATGCAAGTATATGTTTATGTTCATGCTTCTGAAAACAAGCTTCTGTTTGATACCAGCAGTGCAGATTTATATAAATAAATGTTTTGAAACTTGATGAATTATGGCTTGAAAATAAAGAAATTAAGACGTAATTATCAGTGCTATAACTGTACGGTAATTTTTTTTGTGTAGTACTATAATTAGTGTACTATATATTTCCTAGTACATGATATAATATTTGTTATAATAATTATTTATTTATTTATAGTCATGTCATACTGAATTGGTCAAAACAGTGAGAAATACGGTAAATGAATGACTTGTATACAGTTGAAGACAAAATAATAAGCATTCCTGTTAAATATTAATGTTTTTTCTTTAATAGAAAATATTATTGTCTATTAAAAGTATTTTTTATTCATTATTTTAAATATTAAATTTAAAATATATATATTTCTATTTAAAATATTAATAATTTTATTAAATGTGTGATTTAACAGATCACATAAATTTTCACTTCGATTTAAAAAAAATTTGTATAAATAATTAATAATTAAAAATACAAAAAAATTATTAGAAAATTAATGCAACACATTAAACTAAATTTTACTAGCTTATTGTATTTGTGAGCACTAAAAATGTCAACTTTTTTATTATTATTTTATTATTATTATCATTATTAATGCTGCATCTGTTATTTTATACACAGATACACACATTCAAGATCATTCTAGAATGATTACGTCTTCCCATTACGTTAGGGTAATTAGGCAAGTTATTGTATGATGATGGTTTGTTCTGTAGACTACCGAAAAAAAATTAGCTAAAAAGGGGCTAATAATTTTGACCTTAAAATGGTTCTTAAAAAATTAAAAACTGCTTTTATTCTAGGCGAAATAAAACAAATAAGACTACAGAAAGAAAAAACATTATTAGACATACTGTGAAAATTTCCTTGCTCTGTTAAACATCATTTGGAAAATATTTAAAAAAGGGAAAAAAAATAAATAAATCAAAGGGGGGTAAATAATAATGCCATTTAAGCAATCTGGAGGAAAAACTATATATATTTTTCAATGTTTGACATGCATATATTTAAAACCAAACAATATAATTACCATTTTCCTGCAGCCCTACATGTTTCACAATTTATTTACACAGTACTGTGCCAGAGTGTCAACAAATAAAAGCTAAAGCACAATCCTTACTTATCAAAGCTGTCATTAATCTCTTTGGAAATCTACTTATGGCATTATGCTGTGGTCAAAGGTCATTAATTTCACCTGTTATACACTTTGACTGTATTCAATACCAGGAAGAACGTAATGTTTATAAAACTATCATTTTAACATGCACAAACAAAGCATACAAACGTATTTTTAGGCTTAAAACAACTACCAGCCGATGTTCAGAAGTGAGATAATCACGTTTAAGCTGTTAGAAGTCTGCAGCTGTTATGAATATTAATATCTATGAATATAACTTAGCATCTGCTCGAACAGGAAACGAACAAACGGCATGTTAACACAAACCAGCGAATAAACAGAAGATACAACAACACAAACAGACAGAAAAGCGACACGTTTGCGTCTCACTTACATTTAAACAAAACCTCTTGCCAAATTTCAGACGAAGGACACAATTCTGGAAAACTACACTAAAGTCTGACAAACGCGCAACTGCCGTCCCGTCTCACTCCAGTGACGTCACTAACGCGCGCGCTCTGCATCACCATGCACGCGCTCCCGTAAAAAGCTTATTATTAATAATAGTAATAATAATCATCAATAATAATAATTATAATATATATATATATATACACATATCTTTTGTTTTTTCACATTAAAATGCTATGATTATATTTATTTTATTGTTAATTTTCAATACGACAACGGACAGTCATCAGTTTCAAGCAGCAGTCCTATAATATTTTGTCTAATTTATTTTATAAATAATTATATATGTATTAATTTTATGTTTAAGTAATTGCATACTACGTTATTTTATTTGTTTTTGTTGTTGTGCTCTGCATTACCATGCGCGCGCTCCCGTGAAACGCTAAATAATAATAATAATAATAAATTATTATAAATATATACATATATCTTGTTTTTTCACAAGAGAGCATTAAAATGATACGATTATATTTATTTTATTGTTAATTTCCAATACGAAAACGGACAAATAGTCAATAGTTTGAAGCAGAAGTCCTAAATATTTTGTCTAATTTAGTTTGTAAATAATTATATATGTATTTGTTTTACATTTAAATAACTACTTGCTATTTTATTTTATTTGTTTTTGTTGTTGTGCTCTGCATCACCATGTGCGCTCTCCTGTGAAAAGCTAAATAACAATAATAATAATTATTATCATTATTATTATTTTAAAAAATACATAGATCTTTTGTTTTTTCACAAGAGAACATTAAAATGCTATGCTTATATTTAATTTATTATTAATTTATATTACATAAACGGACAAATGATTAATTTCAAGCAAAAATCCTATAATATTCTGTTTAATTTAGATGTATTTTTTTAATAATTAAATGTATTTTATATTTAATTACTATTTTATTTGTTATTTATATTGTTGTGTGTTTATGTATGAGTATAATTGTTTTTTTTTTATAATATGACATATACATATACTCTTACGTACATTTTGTTTAAAGCTTTTTGCTAAATTGTACGTAAAAACACTTGATAATATAGGCCCAGTTTCACAAACAGGGCTTAGCTTAAGCCAGGACTAGACCTTAGTTAAATTAGGCTATTTAAGCCACATTTATAAAAACAGCCTTAAAAATACATTACTAGTGTGCACCTGTAGACAAAAAATGACACTGACATATTTTAAGACATCTCACTGCAAGTTATTTTCAGTTGAGACAGCTCGAACATGCAGTTTAATCCACGACTAGCCTTAAACTTTGTTTGTGAAACCGGGGGATAGTGTTTAAATGGTTTTGATGTGTTGTAATGTGCAAAAATCAGCTAGTTTATATTCACTTTACAGATCATAAATTAAATATTTTTATTAAGTTTGAAATCTTGTTTATAATGCACTGTAATGCATGTTTGTTGTTATTATATATGTATATATTTTCCTGTCATTGCCTATTTTGAATTCTTTGCATTAATTATAATGACTGAAATTATGAAATGGCTTTGCTGTAATTCATAAAAGTCACCTCTAGAGGGCGTGAGGGGTGATTCACAAAATCACCAGCTTTTCAGGTTTACTTATTTGTTTGGCAAATAAATGGCTTTGTTGTTTTTGTCTGGTCTTATTTTAAATGGCTGTTCATATTTTTCATGAATATGCGTGTCTAAGACTGGTTTATATTAGCGTTTTGTTACAGAGAACTGACTCAAATAATATTAACATTAATGTTGACCCGTTAATCATTTTAAGTTTCATATCATAAAAATATAGAAACTACACACACTTGCATAGTTTAAACATTTCAGAATTTTTGAAACTGTATTTTCTGTTCTAAAAGTACAATTTTAGACTTGAATAATAAATAAATAAATAAAAATATAAAAACAATCCTTAAATCTAATGATTATGCATACACCAAACACGTAATATTTGTTTTAACAATGAAACATTAACACATTACACTGATGAGGAGATTCCCTCCAGTGTGTAAAGCGCTTTGAGTGGCCAGAAAAGCGCTATTAAAATGTAAGCAATTATTATTATTAGAAATAAATAAAATAAAGTCATTGGGTCCTTTCCATAATGAGGGTGACAATAAACATGTTTTGTTTACATTTGTCTTAATATACATAAAACCTGTAAATACAGAGACCCAAAACAGTATCAACACATATATTGTGTAACAAATAAACTACTTTGGGCCGTGAAATGTTTCTAATTAAAGCGTTAAAGGCTCTTGTATTACAGAAAATGATGAAAACATGTATTTATATTCTGGCTGATTATTAGTATGGTGGTTAAAAAGTTTATTATTATTATTATTATTATTATTATTATTATTATTATTATTATTATTATTATTATTATTATTATTTCCCCTGCTAAAGGACAGCGTCCTCCTAAAAAGTAAGTCGTGGGTTCGAATCCCACAAACGTAAACCCGTCACTAGCTGAGTGTCTGACTGAGATATGCAGTCTCAGCTTGCATCATCAAGCCTGCATCCAGATACTATTGAAAATCTACATTACAATAAACTTCATATTTAATGTTCATATTTTAAGTGTCAACAGAAAATAGGAGCAGCAAAACATCTTAAATCTCAACAAATAAAACATCTATTAATATATGTGTCAAAGAATTGTTAAAAATTCAGATAAAACAGGTGTGTAGGCGTAAATTCCTAAATGTTTCGAAAACGAGTTACAGAGACGCACAAATATGCAATAGCCTCATGCAGCAGACCTAATTTTGTATGTTTTACATGTATATTTTGCTGATTTATTCTATTACAAAACATAAATTTAATTGTGGCATTTTTCCCAAATTCTCATTATTTTAATATTTTGCCTATTTAATTTATTGCATTACACACATTTATTAAATTAAATAATATATTAAATAATTATATATATATATATATATATATATATATATATATATATATATATTATATATATATATATATATATATATATATATATATATCGAGCCCCCTGATTAATAAACAGACAGAAAAGCCGAAAAGGAAATGAATGTATATCGAAGGGGAGGCGTCTTCCTAATCAGTGAATCATGGGTTCGAATCCCACAAACGCAATTAAGACCAAAACCTACATTAAAATAAACATTATATTCAAGTGTCAACAGAATATAGGAGTAGAAAACATCTCAAAATCTCAACAACAAACTAATCTCTAAATAATAGTAAAATAATCGGTGATGAATTCGGGTCTAGAACGTAGCCTAAGTGTTTATGTGTAAATTAAATGATTTGAAAACGAGTAACATTAAAATAAAAACGTGCTTATGAATTAAATATAATTTTAGATTTAAGTTAAATTAAAAAGGAATTAAATATTTATTGTGTTTTTGACTGAAACGGAACTAATATTCTAGAAATTTAGAGTAAAGACAGAAGACATATAACACCAGAAGAGGGCAGTGCAACATAATATATGGCCGAAAAAGAGGAAGAACAATATCAAACAACTTTTTGCGAACATTTAAAATACCTCTAGCAAGCGGAAAACTAGTAACTAAAACCAGCAAAGTGTTTATTGTAATGCGTTGCTCCATGAGCATTTTTAAATCGTTTATAGAGACCCAAACAAACAGAGCCAGACCAGATAAGAACACGAGATTGAGGTAAAGCTGGTTTTATATTCGCACATTCGTTTAATGACAACTTGTGACACGCTCCCTATAGTGTTTACCATGATACTCTGAATATTCGGTATGAAATCAGATGTGAATATGACTTCGAAACAACATTAGCACCATTTATTTGACTGTGAACTACTTTGGCAGTCGGTGGCTGCTCATGATTTCACTACTCAGAATTTAGCCAATAATACCTTTTTAATTAAGGAGAAAGTCTGAATGTGTGAATTTAAAACCAACTTTACCTCAGTGAACACGAGCTCCTCATCTCAGGTAAGTATTGCTAAAGCTAATGAAAAAAGCACAAAGGGTTTTCTGATAGCTGTTACAACTACATTATTTTTGCAAGTGTTTTCATTGTTAGAACTAAAATGTACATTATTTCCCTTTACTAAAACAGCAGTGTGGAGATATAGAAAGTAAACATGTCTTAATATGCAGAAGATTGAGTAAGAAAAGCCCAAGAATGGGGATGATTTTAAAGGATATTGAGATGTTTCTACAATTACAGGCTTGGAAACTTTTTTTAACAGAATTGAGGAAAGATATAGGAATTAACTACACTGAAAAATATATATTCAAAGATGATTCCTTGGATCTACTAAATATGAGGGGTTGTAAACAATTAATTTGGGCTAATATAAACAAACAAATTAAGTTGAACATTACTATGTTTAACTCAACACGTATAAATTGTTTGCAACAATTGTGCAGACATTATTTCAGTGTACATTCAACAAGAAAAGCGTAAGAATGGGGATTTTAAAGAAAGTTGAGATATTTCTACAAGTAGAGACTTGCAAACTTTTTTTTTAAACTGAATTTGGGAAAGATATTAACTACAATCAACATACAATCGGCTTTTTAAGGTGGTTCACATGGGTTTTTGCACCACAATTTGCTCATGAAGCCAACAGAAACCATTTTTCAGAGGTTATTTATATCAGCATACATTAATTCAGAAATATTTCTTCAATATAAACTGCTCTGAAGTGCTGTACAATGTACATCACATCTACTTAAGATATACAAAAGCTAAAGAGTAAATACTGATAGTAAAGTCTAGACTTCTGATTATTTAATTAAAATAATACCATGGTACAAGTAAAAGGAGGTATTCCAAATATCAGCGTGCCCAACTGGACAATATGGCACAACAGGTTGGGAGGTATAACTTGGTGCTCAACCAAAAAAAATGCCTTAAACTAAACAAAAATAAAAACTTAAAACAATAAAAGGAATTTAAAAGGAAGCTGAAGCGATCCTGAGAGAGTTTGCAGCAGTTTTCTGAACTGCTTGCAATGAAGATGGAAGAAGAGCAATAGTCAAATTAAGATGGAAGAAGACTAATACTCCATGCAAGATGGAGAAAGTGCATGATGCACAACCACCATATCCATAAATCTTTAAAAAAAAAAAAAAAAAACCTCTAAAAACAGCGCTGCAAAAAAAAAAAAAGAAGAATCAAAAAGGTTTTTGATTGCTGGATTTAACTGAGCTTCCAAAGCACAACCTAATCATTTAATATTGAATTAAATCTGTTTCAACGATGCTCTATTCAAAAAAAATCCAGGGTAAACATATAAAGGGAAACCATCAAAGGTCCCAATATGGATCCCTGGGGCACTCCGCACAAGACGGGTGCATTTTTTTTTTTTTTTACTGAAATAAAAAGTCCTGTCCTCAACATGCTTTAATACAATGCCTAGAAATTCTAATACTGATGAAGAAGAATGCAATGGTCCAACAATACCAATACAAAGATGTCATATTTAACTCTCAATACAGCCGACTTAGTGACATGTAATGATCTTAAACCAGATTGAAATGTATTTAAAACACTAAAAGTGGTAAAAGGAACCTGTTTCTCTAAAAGAAATTGGCTGATAGTTATTGCTGGGTCAAGTTGTTTGTTTGTTTGCTTTCAGTAGAGGTTGCACATCTGCTATCCCAACATCCTTCAGTATTAAAGGGCAATAAAAAAACAGTAAATAAATATGTTCAATGCTTTTTGAGTTACAGCAATGCACTTTAGGGGAAAATCACTAGAAGTGATTGTACACATTGGATTGTAAATCTAAATATTTTACTGCTATGCTTTGAAATCTTTGTGCAAATCTAAAGATGCTGCAATCTTTCCAAAGTCATTTTAGTGAAAATGTAATGTGGACTTCTCAGTTTAGTGTACATCCATGACATTTCATGTTTTGTCTTTCTGTATTATTTATCAATAGTTGATTTGTAGGAAAAAATAAGGTTTGTATGTTTTTTTTGAAGTAGTTTGTGATGCTAAATAAGGTGTAATCAATGTGTGTTGGAATGCATGAATGTATTAAAAGTTTCTTATGTATGGAATCATGCATGTATTTCAAGTGCTATGTGGACTTTGTTTGTCTTTTGTTTAGAGATGTTTGATGTTTGCATTTCAGTGATTTTCTGGAGGGTTTTGCCATAAAATGTGTTTAACTGGAGGCTAAATTGTGGAAGATAAACTCCACTTTTACTCATCAACCACTTTTTTCCTCATGCACTTTCTTTTTTCCTTGTTAAAAGGACCATTTTTCTTCAACATTTCAGAGAATCAGTCAAGAACTTTTTTTTTACCGTCCAGTAGACAACATTTCATCATATTTGCATTAATTTACATTGGTGGACGATGTATATGCTGTCATAATGTGTGAGATTATGATTATGTTTAATGCATAAAGTGTTTAACATTTCACTGTTTAAATGCGACTATATCTGATGCTTTGTGATTGTAATTTGTTTTGAGAGTTTACACCTGAATTGTTTGCTTTTTTCTTTCTATTGTATTGTCTGCATGATGACTGGCTTGTTAAGCAGCTAATAAGCTTTGATTTTCTGTTGCATTTGATTGGATGATGATAAATGAGTCTTTCACAATCTGCACCTGTTTTCTAATTGCTTTAACAAGTTAACGACGTCAAATTGCACCCCATGTGCATGCTGGATTTGTTGGTCAAATAAAACGTTTAACTTTCAATGAATTGTTTGTCGTTTTGAATTGTTACATTCACTATATTATATCAAATAAATGTTTTTAAGAACATGACATGAGCAGTTTCAATTCAGTGATTTATAAATGAATCATAAATCAGCTCAAAATAACCCATCAAATTAAAAAGATAGAAAAGCAGTGGCTCAGTTGCTGTGCATTTCTACGTGGAGGATCTGGATTTAAATTCCTCACCAAAATAGATTTCCGTAATTCATCAGTGGGAGGAGAAAAAAAAACCCAAATAACAACCTTGCAAAGTCCATCTCCAGTGGCTCAGCGGTCCGTGAGTTAGCCTTTCGTGTGGAAGATCCAGGTTCAAGGCTCTCCTAAAATGTTTATATTTATAGTGGTTTGTACATTGATAAAAGCACAAAAGCCCACAAACCAGAAGCCCACACACCAAACTCAATGGATCAATAGTCTGTGCGTTTGCCTTTCGTGCTGAAGGTCCAGGTTCAAGAACGATCTGGGTTCTAGGCTAGCCTTCGTTGATGTGATTATCGATAAAAGGCACAAAAACCCAAATACCAAAAACTGACAGCCCAGATCCAATAGCTTAGTGGTCTGTGAGTTTGCCTTTCGTACAGAAGTTCCAAGTTCAAGAACGATCTGGGTTCTAGGCTAGCCTTCGTTGATGTGACTATCGATAAAAGGCACAAAAACTGATAGCCCAGTCTCGATGGGTCTGTGAGTTCGCCTTTCGTACAGAAGCTCCAAGATCGAGAAAGAATTGGGTTCTAGGCTTACCTTGATCTGTTTTGTTCATCAATGAAAAGCACCAAAACCCCCAAAAAGGGCTGCAGACTATATAGCTCAGTGGTCTGTGTCTTGACCTTTCATAAAGAACCAGGTTCGAGAAAGATCTGGGTTCTAGGCTAGCTTTTGTCAGTTTTCGTTGCTTTGACCATCGATAAAAGTACAAAAGCCCACAAACCAAAAGCCCACACACCAAACTCAATGGATCAATAGTCTGTGCGTTTGCCTTTCGTGCCGAAGGTCCAGGTTCAAGAACGATCTGGGTTCTAGGCTAGCCTTCGTTGATGTGACTATCGATAAAAGGCACAAAAACCCAAATACCAAAAACTGACAGCCCAGACCCAATAGCTCAGTGGTCTGTGAGTCCGCCTTTCGTACAGAAGATCCAGGTTCAAGGACAATCTGGGTTCTAGGCTAGCCTTAGTGGATGTGGCTATCGATTAAAGGCACAAAAACCCAAATACCAAAAACTGACAGCCCTGACTCAATGGCTCAGTGGTCTGTGAGTTCGCCTTTCATACAGAACATCCAGGTTCTGGGTTCTAGGCTGCCTTCTGTCAATTTTTGTTAATTTGACCATCAATAAAATGCACAAAAAAGACTGTAAACAGCAGAATCGATGGCTCAGTGGTCTGTGAGTTTGCCTTTTGTACAGAAGATCTAGGTTCGAGAAAGATTTGGGTTCTAGGCTCACCTTGGTGTTTTCGTTCGCTTGTTCATCAATAAAAAGCACAAAAACCGACAAAAGGACTGCAGGCTGCAGACTCAATGGCTCAGCGGTCTGTGCGTTCACCTTTTGTACAGAAGATCCAGGTTCGAGAAAGATCTGGTTTCTAGGCTAGCTTTTGTCAGTTTTTGTTGATTTGACCATCAATAAAAAGCACAAAAACCCACAAAACAGACTGTAGACAGCAGACTCAATGGCTAAGTGGTCTGTGCGCATGCCTTTTGTACAGAAGATCTAGGTTCGAGAAAGATGTGGGTTCTAGGCTCACCTTCGTTGGTTTTTGTTGATTTGACTATCAATAAAAAGCACAAAAACCCACAAAAAATGGCATACATCCGAGAATCAATGGCTTAGTGGTCTGTGAGTTCGCTTTTCGTTCAGAAGCTGTAGGTTCGAGAAAGATCTGGGTTCTAGGCTCACCCCAATCTTTTTTCGTTTGTTTGCACGTCGATAAAAAGCACAAAAACCCACAAAAAACACAGTCCAGTACAGACTCAATGGCTCAGTGGTCTGTGAGTTCGCTTTTCGTTCAGATGATCTAGGTTCAAGAAGGATCTGGGTTCTAGGCCCTCCAACATTGCATATTAGCTTGTACTGGTGTTTGTTAGAAAAAAAGAGTCAAACATACCCAAAGATAGAAGTCAGTGTAGAGTCCTTGTGGCTGAGTGGTGCGCAGGTCACCTTGTGATCAGAAAGCTTGAGGTTCGAAGCCAGCTTTAGCTGAAATTTGAATCTTTGTCAGCAAAATAGAAATATAAAATGTCCAAAAACACAAGTTTAGTATGAGCACACCAGTGGCTCAGTGGTCAGTGCACGTCAGGCCATGATCAGGAAGTTACAGGTTTGAGACCCTCTTTAGCCGAATTCGAGCAGTTCTACTGGCTTTACCTGCAAGGAAAAAGATAAAATGACCATTAAGTCTATAGTAAGTAAGAAAGTGCCGGTAGCACAGTGGTAGTGCACCAGCTCCCAGATTGGGAGTTCATGGGTTCAATCCCCACTCCGGCATGGAAAGCATGGTTGCGTGACGGTCAGGTCGCCGTGAGCTGTGACAGGCTGTGCCTCGGCAAGCGGATCAGAACGCGGTGACAGAGACATGAAGGCAGGACACGAAGGGGCGGAGTTACGATCCAGACCGCTCCCCCTGGGGACTTTCGTGACAATATCCAGCAGCGGTTATGCCGGAGGAGTCAATTTTTTGCTCTCATACTTCTAAATAATTCCAGACTAAGTACCCATGGGAGGGGCTTATTCAAATCAGCCAATCAGAGAAGAGGAAAAGCAATAGAAGGAGGGGTTTATTTAAAGGAGCCTATTACAAGGCACTAATTAACTGCCTGAGCCAACCAGCTATGTAGGAGGAGGGACTAATTTTATAAAAATTTTAAAAAGGGAATAGAATGGGCAGCCTACACCAGGGTGAAAAAAAAATCCAGCAAAAAAAAAATTCTAGCTAAAAATAAAAAATATATATAAAAAAAATCCAGCTAAAAAAAAAAAAAAATACAAAATAAAAAAAAAATTTTTTTTTAAAAATTAATAAAAATTTTTTTATAAAAATTTAAAAAAAAAAAAATTTAAAAAAAAAAATAATAATAATAAATAAAAAAAAATTCCAGCAAAAAATAAAAACATAGCCCAGCCAGTTCAGCTTCAATCTGTGGTTCAGCAGGACCCCATTCCACACTTTTCTGCCTCCAACGTAGCTTCAGCTCAGGACCTTCCAGATGCTTTGATTCAGATGTGAACACTGCTGAAATAAGCTTTAACAGATTAGGTGGTTTGATTTTAGATCAGCAATTAATGACAAACAACAGTCATCTTATTTGATGACAAATTAAATCTGAACTAATTCACAAACATTGTAAATGTGTGAACTCGCTCATTATTAAAAATAACACTTTCAGAGGGAAGAGATTAGCTTCAAATCATGGAGCACAAAAAGATCACATTTAACCTTTTATTTTGCACAAACAAATACACACTTGGCAGATTTTTATACTACACATAGAAAACATTTCAACCACTCCAGGAGCCCTCCAACACTACATATTTTGCATGTCTTAATTACAACTGACGTCCATCACCTAATTTAAAGAGACTAAAAGACCTTAAGAGACATGCAAAATGTGAAGTGCTAGTAAAGGCTCTGTGAAAATGGTTGAAAAGCACAGATTAACCAAAGAATCAGTCCAAGCTGATACCACCATCAGATGGATACAAGAGCAACAGATAGTGCCTGCTCAGAATTAAAGGACTAAGGTGAATAAAGGGCAACTGTTGAAGGACTCCATGCCAGTGTTACTCCGGTTTCTCCCACATCTCGGATCCAGAGACCTAATAAAAGAAAAGAAAATTACTGTGGTTAAAAAGTCATTACTATAGTAAACATACAAGTACATGGGGCCAACAAATTTTTTTTAAAAGAATCTCAAATATAACTGGACAATGACATTAAAGATAGTTATACTACATGCTAAAACAGCTAAGACTTTATATAAATAAATAAAAAAAAAAAAAAGCATAATTAATGAGTTGACTAAAGTAACTTAAAATGAACACCTCCGTCTCTCTAATGGTTAGTTTTGGCTGCATTTGGACAGGTTAAAACTTAGAACACGTCAGAAAAGACTTTAGGAGTACTAATGATTGTTTGCGAGATATCTCATGGTGTTGTACTACTAAAAACCATGAGATCTTCCAACTCATTTATCTAGGAGGATAATGAAATAAGCATTTAAATGCACTACAAAACTAACCACTAGTTTGTTTAAGTCTTAAACTTAAAATATACTTAAAAATGACAACATCTTACCTCTCGTCCACGTATACACGGAAGCCGCTTCCATGCGTGTGCTATTTATGCCCCTGCAGGTGTCAAATCAATCAGATTGTCAGCCAATGGCATTGCAGCTCGCAAATTAGTCCCGCCCACTCAAGAAAGTATCGGAAATTTCCACTGTCGTGCACGAGCTTTTCGCGTCGTTGACGGAAGCAATAACATGTAACATTGGTCCACAACCATATACATTAACCTGCATTTTTAATCATACAAGTGCTTTTTTCGCTATTATTATACACTAAATATGCCTCAAATAAATGTTCATATATGCACATATGATTTAATGAGAAAACAACCTATTTGTTTAATGATTTAATGTTAAGCTTAATAAGAATAACCTATAAAAATATCTATTTGTGTATAAAACGTGTTCGTAAAAAAAAAAAAAAAAAAAAATCTATATATATATATATATATATATATATATATATAAATATAATATAATAATAATATAATAAATATAATAAAATATAATAAAAAAAAAAATATATATAAATATAATAAAATATAATAAAATATAATATAATAAATGTAATAAAATATAATAATAAAAAAAAATATATATATATATATATATAAAATATAATATAAATATAAATTAATAATAATAAAAATTATTATTATTATTTAAATATAATATAAATATAAATATAATAAAAAATATATTAATAAAAAATAATTAATCTACATTTGCAGCTGCAAGAAAGTCCTAATTTTGATGATCTGCAATTATTTACTCATATCTCTGCCTTATTTTTAATGAATTAATTATTAAGCATAAATAAGAACTAATTATTCCGCATCAGCTGAATATAAGCTGTGTAAAAACACACATCATTGCATGGTAAACATGAAATATTTGCAGTACATAATCAAATCTGTTTACCATATTAACGTGCATAAGAAAATATAGTATAGTAATATCATTTGATGTAAAAATATAGTACTTTTTTAATCAAACTGTAAAATAAAACTGTTTGATGTTTCGTCTATAAGAAATGTCCTCAACTAAAATTACAACATAAACCACAAATCATTCAATATAATCATTAAGCACAGTCCATTTTATGCAATTCAGACTACTAAAAAAGCCAGACTTGCATAATATAAATGTCTACTTCTTGTAAAATAATAATCATTTAATAATAATAATAAAAATTTATAATTTCACATTTTATTTAGTCAGAATTTCCCCTTTGTATCTTGCATTTTCCAGTTTGAAAAGTCCACATTATGAGATGTCAACAGATAGAAATATACAACAATCTTTTAGCACCGCATTAAACGAAACAATAGCCTTTAGTGGAACCAAAAAAACTTTTAAAATGACCACTTGCTGGTTTAATTATATACATTTTAATATAATAATGATATTTTAATACTGTATAATGATATAAATTGTATATATTTTCCCCTTGGATGTGTAAATTTGACCATATTTACCATATTTAATCAGTATAGTATGAAAGAAAACAACATTTTACTACAATCAACATAAAACTACAATCCCTTCTAAATGTTTAATTCTGATTCACTTCTAAATGAATTACATCCCATACTTGCCATAATATAAACAAATAACTTTAAAAACACATATTCGTATTTTGCCTTTATTATATAAAACACTACATTGATTAAAAGCATCTATACGGAGCCGTATGTGTTGTGTAGGAAGTCGATGACAGCAGACGTGCTGGATAAGTTATTAAACACTCTCCTCTCAGGCTGAGAAGTGATTCGCTCCAGCATGTGGATCAGGTGATGGTGGAAGCAGGTAAACGGAGTGCCGTGTTCAGCCGCGATGTCCACCCAATCCCACACACACTGCAACGGCGTCTCCTCGAAGCCTGAAAACATGGCCGGATTGGCAAGCAGACCTCGAGCTGCCATCACTCCTGCGGGAGCTCACAAATATCACACACAAATACACCACAACAGCGGAACAACTAAGATAACACAGTGAAAGTACAGTACTGTGTAAGAGTCTTAGGCCTTTTCTAGTATTATCACAAAAAAAATACATTACAAACATTATTTTAGTCATTAATTGTAATTATGCAGTGTGATTTTTGTCTGAGATCTGATCTGATCATCATCCAGTCTGTCTGGAATGATATGAAGAAACAGAACAAACTGAGACCTAAAACTAAATCCAGAAGAACTTTGTCAACATCTCAACGATGCTTTAAAAAACCAACCTGCAAAGCTACTGTACTGTTCAAAGTTTGTGTACAAATGCTGTAATATGAGGATGCTTTCAAAAATAATGCATACATACATTTTATTTATCAATTAACTTATATTAACTAAGTCAAATCAACATTTGGTATGAGCACACTTTGCTTTTAAAACACTTGCTCATAGTTTTTCAGGTTGCTTTGCAGGTGGGATTTAGTTTCTCTCCTTTTGTTCTGTTTCTTCATGTCATTCCAGATATGATCATAGGATCTAGCATCTCTGATTTTATTATTCTTATTAATAAAACACAAATACCCCAAATAATCCTTAGATACGGTACTTTTTTAATGCAATTCGGAGAAAAAAAGCCCAGAATTGCATAATATTAATCATAATTGCAATAGTCATTAAGTCATATTCTGCAATTCTGATATGTAACTGCAATTTACCTGTAATTTAGTTATTCATTTATTTTACAAGTTCATAAGTTCAATAGCAATTCGATGTTATCTCCCATATTTGGTCTGTAATTTAGTTTAATCCACATTCTGCATTAAAATCAGAGTGAAAATTCACATCTGTTGCATCTAAATGCATCCGTCTGTTTCTGCATGCCTCTATTAATAATAATAATAATAATAATAATAATAATAATAATAATAATAATAATAATAACAATAATAAATTAGATTTATAATGCAATAAGATCCTTCGTACAGTAATAAAAATCTTTAAGTACAAGGAATTGAATAAAAAAGTACTGTGCCTACTGTAATTAAGGATTATTTTGGGGTATTTGTGCTTTATAAAGTCAGCATTGATAGAACCTGTAAACTTGCAGAAGACATAAATAAAACTACAGTTTGCTGTATAGGACTAAATTACTTTATTGCAATTGTGATTAATATTTTGCTATTCTGACTTTATAAAGCACAAATCCCCCAAAATAATCTTTAATTACAGTTAAGCACAGTACTTTTTAAATCCAATTCTAAGCATAAAATGGCAGAATTGCAAAATAATAATCATAATTGCAATAAAGTAATTAATCATATCTGACATGCAGTCATTTTAATTGAATTTAATAAAGTCCAAATCCCCCCCAATAATCCTTAAGTACAATATTTTCCATGCAATTCTAAATATAAATAAGCCATAATTGCTAAATATTAATCATAGCTGCAATAAAATCATTTAATCCTATCTAGCAATTCTGACATTTTTCATACGTGTAATTTACCTGTAATTTATTTATTTATTTAATTTGCCTGTAATTCAGTTTAGTTTAGTTAATCTACATTCTCCATTAAAAAATCAGAGTGAAAATGCACATCTGTTGCATCTGTCTGTTTTCTGCATGTATCTATTAATAATAATAATAATAATAATAATAATAATAATAATAATAATAAATTATATTTATAATGCATTAAAATCCTTCTTACTGTAAAAAAAATCTTTAAGTACAGTAAGGAATTGCATAAAATACTGTGCCTACAGTAATTAAGAATTATTTTTGGACAGTTGTGCGTTATAAAGTCAGCATTGTTAGAACCTACGAATTTGCAAATAAAATAAATAAAATTACAGAATAAAAATGCCAGAATCGCTATATAGGACTATTTTCGCTATTATCATACACAATAATCATATTCTTTATTGCAATTATGATTAATATTTTGCAATTCTGACTTTATAAAGCACAAAGCCCACCCAAAATAATCCTTAACTACAGTAAACAAAGTACATTTTAATCCAATTCCTAATATAAAAAGCCGGAATTACAAAGTATTAATCATAACTGCAATAAAGCATCTAGCAAATCTGACATGCATTTGAATTTAATTTAATAATAAGTCCAAATCATCCCAAAATATTCCTTAAGTACAGTAAGTAAAGTACAGCATTTGTTCTGCAATTCTACATAAAAAGAATTATTTAGCTAAATTACAAATAATTACATATTAATTTATTTATTAATTACATTATTACATACTGAGTTACATATTAATCATAACTGCAGTAAAGTCATTTACTCCTATCTAGCAGGTTTGACATGCATTCATTTTTTAAATTGAATTTAATAGTCTAAATCCCCCCAAAACAATTCTTATGTACAGTAAGCAAAGTACAATGTTTATACGCAATTCTAAATATATTATTCATTCCTATCTATCAAATCTGACATGCATTTGAATTTAATTTAATAATATGTCCAAATCACCCCAAAATAATCCTTAAGTACAGTAAGTAAAGCTCAGTATTTTTAATGCAATTCTAAATATAAAAAAGCCAGAATTGCTAAATATTAATCATAACTGGAATAAAGTAATTAATCCTATCTAGCAAATTTGACTTGCATTATATTTAAATTTAATAGATTAAAGTCCATGTCCCCCCAAAATAATCCTCAAGTACAGTAATGAACTTAAATCTAGTGTTTTAACATTCTGCACACAATTGAAATAATGAGAAGCAGAAGATCTGATACGCACCGTCCACTCCAGTGAGTTCACAGATAGCCTCCACGTCCTGCATGCTCTTGATGTCTCCATTAGCGATGACTGGGATGGAAAGACTGTCTTTGATGGTTTTAATGGCATCATAGTGAACAGGCTGGTGTCTCTCGATGGTTGTGCGTCCGTGAACGGTGATATAGGACACTCCTGCGGCCTCTACCTTCTGACAGAGATCCACCGTCTGACGAACGTCTTTGTGGATTCTGAAACAAAACAATAGGAAACATGGTGGCAAATTTACTCATATAGTGCTTTCCACAATGCGCAGTTTCAGAGAAGCTTTAGAAAACCCTAAAGGTTAATTTTGAAAGAGATGCATAAAGACATACATTGGAAGAGATATATAAAGAGATACATAAAGAGATACAATAGGAAGAGATACATAAAGAGATAAATTGGAAAAAATACATTAACAGATACGTTGGAAGAGATATATAAAGAGATACATAAAGAGATACAGTAGGAAGATATACATAAAGAGATACATTAGAAGATATACATAAAGAGATACATAAAGAGATACATTGGAAGATATACATAAAGAGATACATAAAGAGATACATTGGAAGATATACATAAAGAGATACATAAAGAGATACATTAGAAGATATACATAAAGAGATACATAAAGAGATACATTGGAAGATATACATAAAGAGATACATTGAAAAAAATACATTAACAGATACGTTGGAAGAGGTACATTGGAAGATATACATAAAGAGATACATTAGAAGATATACATAAAGAGATACATAAAGAGATACATAAAGAGATACATAAAGAGATACATTAGAAGATATACATAAAGAGATACATAAAGAGATACATTAGAATATATACATAAAGAGATACATAAAGAGATACATAAAGAGATACATTGGAAGATATACATAAAGAGATACATAAAGAGATACATTGGAAGAGATAAATAATTTTTTTTTATTATTATTGATTAACTTTTTAAGTAACAAAATGTTTAAGACATTAAAAAAGTGATATAAACATATAAACATCATTAAATAGAATGAAATAGAATTTTGTTTTATACATATAGTTTTGTATTTGCTTAATTTTGGACCCAGATATGTATAAAGCAGTTTTAAATAAAATAGTTTCTTTCAAAAGGTCTGGTTGTTAAATTATCTATGAAGTTATATTGATTTTAAAAATACATATAAATAATAAATAAAATATATTTCATTTTATAACTTAGAAATATATAATAAATATGTGTTATATTTACATTTTTGTAGTGATAATATAATCATATAGTGAAAGAATTAGAGAAAATACAAATGTGCTACATTTGCAATAAAATCAGCATATTTAAATCATTTTTAATCAGTTTTAAATTATTTAAGTATGCTGTTTATCAATAATAAAACTGTCAAACAAGTTTTGCAAACTTTTAAATTAGCACTGTCAAAAATACAGGCCATGCTTCTAGACTTCCATTGTTGATTTTTCATTCTCATGAACATTTTAATATGTAGAAATGATATTACCTTATTTTAATGGATACAGCATAGTTGGGATTGTCTATTTGGTTTCTGACGTGTCGAACCATGTCTTTCACAAGCTCAGGTTTGTTGATCAGACATGCACCGTAGCCTTCAGACATCGCCCACCTGCAAAAAGTCAAGTCAACTTTAATTATATTTACAATGTGCGTCAAAGCACAGTTAACGAAAAAAAAAGAGTTAATCTGCATTCAAATGAGATTGATAAATGCTCAGCTGTCGCATCTAAACCCATGTATAAGATAATGTATGTATATATTATGTATATACTATGCATGCATGCATGTATGTATGTATTATTATCATAAATGTGTAATTTATAATGCACTTTTCTTAAACTCAAAGCTCTACAATGTATACAAACAAAATAAGAATAGAGCCAAAGCCAAAATGATGAACTTGCATAATAAATTATAACTATAACGATTATAAACTGTTACTAATCCATATCTGAGTTGTGTTTTCTATGTGATTTGTTTATGTACTATAAATGTTAGCATTACCTTTGTGGACAGCCACAGTTTAAATCTACCCCATCTGAGAAAGGAGAAACCACACATGCAGCATCTGCCAGCGTCTGTGCATCCTTTGCAGCAAACTGGACAATCAACGGTCGATCATCTGAAGAGAAAACAAATGTTAAAATTGATTAAAGAACGGACCTCTAATAAAATTTAAGGGAATTGTCAAATGTTGTTTTGTGTAAATAAAATGTTTGGAAATGTTCCTGTCTGACATGACCGTTTGTTAACATTTTTGTTAATTTTTTAAGGGGTAAACAATACATTCACATTAAATGACATTAGCATAAATTAATTCATGTTTTTATACCATTAGAAACATATCAATATAAGCTTATATATTATTCATATGTATGTTTACAAACATATAAACAAAGTATTTATGTTCATATGTTGGTAAATATGCATATTTTTATGTGTGTTTACAAACATATAAACATAAATACATTATTCTTTATCATTTATGTATTAATTATAAACATTAATGTATTTATGTTCATACCACCAAATCATCAATAGCAGCAGAAGTGTTCTGCAATACATTATGAACACAGTAAGTACATTATATTTACTTTTTGAATGTAAGTACATGTAGTTAATAATCTTTTATGCTGAATGACAATGGAATATTATTTCATCAATATTTTGGCATTTCATGTTCTCACAAGTTATTGGAAACATAACATACATGAAAACAATGTGAAAATTCAATATGAACTCACTCTTATTGGTGGTGAATTCACTGTCTCTAGCTTTTGCAGATCGCATGAAATCTGCTGCAATGATCATTGGAGTGAAACAAACATCACAGTCATATTTCCTCACCAAAGATCTAAAAGCCAACCTGACAGACAGAAAATAAAGTATTATATCATCTAACAGCCAATCAGAACACCAATTAATGTCACAGGAATCAATGAAATAGATTTTTCTTACTTTGAATAGCGGACCATTGGTGCACAGATTCTGACTGGCTTTCCCCTGTTGAACAAATCCAGAATATTCCCTCCGTCCATCATAAGGTGTTTTATTGTGGATTTCCCTCGTAAAATCCGCTCCTTACAATCCTAAAGTCACTGACAGGTCGGATTACTCAATGTTACAGTCCTTATTAAAATGTACTGCATTTCCATTATAAGCAGGACACACGTTTACCCTTTAAAATCGCGGTCTGTGTTGTAAACATTGGACTAAAACGCGCGTGTTTACACCCGGCTTCACATGCGTAGTAGTTTCTCACTTCCGCGTTCAGTGGGCGTGTCTAACCTTTGACTTTATTTTTTCGCAAGAAAACTAAATATATTTACTCCCAAAAAAAAGCAGGATGAGTTTATATAACTATTAAAATTAACAATCAAATAAAATATAATATTTTTGCGAAATTATAATACTAGTTGAGTTGTATAGCTGATTAATATTCATAACCATTGACCAATCGCCGTTGCTTTCCATTCATGCCGAGACGCTGGAATTACACGTCATCGATGAAGTGGCAGTGATGGAGGCTAATACGGAATCAACAGCGAATTCCCTGCTGAAAGATGGTAATATATTGATTTCAACACACTCTGATCGATTTATTCTTTTGGTTTACATCTGTATATACCACTGTGTTTTAATATAGACTGATTAATCATGTCGATCGACACTTATAGCTGCAGAAAATAGCATATCAGTCAAGTCCAGCTAATGCGCTCTGCTGCTATGTGGATTTAAACCTCCCATCTTTTCCTTTCCAGAGTGTTATTCTGATTTCCTCCAGGAGGATTTCGATGTGAAAACGTACACAGCTCAAGCCATTCATCATGCTGTGATTGCTGAGCAGCTGGCGAGGCTGGCAGAAGGCATCAGTCAGCTGGACAAAGAGCTGCACTGCCAGGTCAGAAACATGCAGATCAGCTGTCTGGATCATACACGTACATCAGGCAAATACAATCATAGCTTATAGATGTGTCTCTAAATAGATACAGGACTAGTGTTGGTTAAGATACTTTAAAAAAACAACAACAGTTCAAACAAACATACACACACAGCAAGGACAATTTCAGATCTGTCTGGTGTGTGTGTATATATATATATATATACACACACATTGTATGTATATATTTTCAGTCCTGTATATATACAGTGCTCCGCACAAAAGGTTTGAGTATAAACATTTTAAAACAAAAATAATTTTTGGAGAATTTAAGCAAAACGGTTTTATTAAACATTCATTCATTTTCTTTTCAGCTTAGTCCCTTTATTAATCTGAGGTCGCCACAGCAGAATGAACTGCCAACTTATCCAGCATATGTTTTACACAGCGGATGTCCATCCAGCCGCAACCCATCACTTGGAAACATCCATACACACTCATTCACACACATACACTATGGACAATTTAGCTTACCCAATTCCCCTATAGCGCATGTGTTTGGACTGTGGGGGAAACCGGAGCACCTGGAGGAAACCCATGCGAACGCAGGGAGAACATGCAAACTCCCATTTTTATCAAACAATATCCATTAAATAAATATCCATTAAAATAGGTCATCGAAGGTCGATAGGTCGAGTTTGGTCACTGAATATCTTTATGAATAGAAAGACAGCACATTTAAATTCATATAGGTTATTGAAAACGACTAAAAAAAAATTCTACTTTTTTATGCTTCTCTTGATTTTTTTTTCCTCCCTCGTTTATTAAAATTGTATTTAATTTTTTTTTTCTCCAACGTATTACTTTGGGTGTACTCATTTTTGAACTGTGATCTTCAGATGTTTTGTTAGATTAGTTCTAGTTTTGGCTTTGGTACTGACTAATCTAATGCATGTTATTGTATTATTGTAAATAGAAAATATTAATTAGAAGTTACTGCTACTGTTTTGGAAGAAAAAGGAGTCCCCTACATGTAAACTGTGGCTTGGAGAAATTACCTCTGTTACATTTGGGGCTAATTAGGTACTATTTGAAAAGAAAACTCAAACAATTTGACAAAATTTGCCCTTTTATTTGTTACCTTGAAAAAAACCTTGTGGAATAATGCATCATTTCAGTAATGTTTTAATAGGCTTTGTCATCAGACTTTCTAACAGGTCTTTCTAAGCAATTTCAAGAAGTTTGAAAATGGCTTGTGATGTGGGTGGGGGTTTTATTTATTATTATGATTTTAATATTGTTTTTCCTTTTCTTTTTTCTTCTTCTTTGCTTTGCCTATGTTATATGTGGACAAAATATGTAAAACACTCTCATTTTCTTTCTGAATCCATGTTTTCTAAAACTTATTTGAAAAAGAAAATATCAATTCAATAAAAGAGAGAAGTGTACTCATCTATGCTGAGCACTGAATACAGTAACTAACATTTAGACCAAAATTAGTTTGCAAAATTGTCCTAAGACAAGAATACGAGTTGCTGAATAGTTTTAGGACAACTTTGAACTTGAATGTTGACTACTATATATAGTGATTATTTAGCTTGCTCCCCTGATCTGTATTTATCAGTGTTTTGCTTTTGATTACAGGTAGTGGCCAGACATGAGGATCTACTGGCTCAGGCCACAGGGATTGAGTCTCTAGAAGGTAATGTTTTACTTCCTCATGGATATTTTATATTTATATATTTAACACGATTATTCTTATACCTTGAAACTAAACCCTGAACCTTAATTTTTTAATAGTTTGGATTAGTTCTTATATTTAATTTTTTTGTTTTCATTTTAATTTTACTTAAAAGTTTTAAAATAAAGTGTTTATTTTATTTTCATCATTTTATTATGATGCTGTATGCATTTATTAATACAAAAGTAATTTTATTGTCAGATTTTTTTTTTTTTTTTTTTTAACGATTGTTTTTTGTTTTTGGTTGAAGGTCTTTTTATACAATAAAAAAACAGAAGTAAATGTTATATAATTTGTTGTAAAATCATTAGTTACAAACTAAAAAATAATAACAAGCCTTACCTTACTACAGTATATAACCAGAACGTACTACATAGACCAGTCCCTCCAGGATTACGGTGGTTCTTTAAATCAACAACACAAGATATTAAACAAATAATGTCATATCTATGAGCAATTCCATGCAAATGTTAACCTTGCCATGAAAAAAAAATAGTTTTCACCAAAAAATGGAAACTTTTTTTTGTCTTGGCTTGTATTTTAGAGTACTTTAGAAATACTCTGAAATGTTTCTGTCAGTGTTTTCAAACTATTACATTTGATTTACCAAAGTCACACAAGTGGCAATTTCACATCCATAACAGAGAGATGTCACAGCCATAACAACACTTTTTTTCCTCATAAATGCAAATAAATGTCAAATAAAATAAAGTCAATAATTTTTGTTTTATAGAGAGACATATTTTATCCTTTTGATTAGCATTATTTCTTTTGGGTTGTGCAGTTTAATTCACAGAATTTCTACAAAGTGTGGTGTACACTGTAAACTTGCAGACTTTTTTTTTTGTCATATCCATAACACATTTATTTTCCTCATTTAAAGTACAAAACATGTTTACAGATTGATATTTTACTGGTCCCATAAATCTGTGGTCAGTTGTTCTGGAAAATATAAACAGATGTTTCAATATAATGCTAATATATACTTTCTATGTGAATACATGTTTTGAGTTTTTACTGCAAATCTCACATCCGTAACACTGGAATTGCTCATATATATATATATTTAAAAGTACATGCAGTTTGGCTGCAGTCCACCAGAGGGAACCATCGTAACATTTCAAATTCAGAAGTGTGAACTGTATATTTACTCTCTCTGAGAATCATGATTATCTTTGCCTCTACGCAGGTGTATTACAAATGATGCAGACCAGAATTTCAGCTCTCCAGAGCGCTGTGGACAGGTGAATGACACTAGTATAAGCATTAATATTATCCATTGTTGCATGATTAATAAATAACATTATGCATCTGCAGTTTATGAACTGAAAAAGTAAAACTACGTTCATTCAAAGTACATTTTTATATTAGATACAGAAAAAATGATGCCTTAATTTTTATTACATTTTCCTTAAAGCAAAAAACAAACCTCTAAGGACAAACATTAGTTTTTCTCAAAGGAGTATTTTTACTTTAAACCATATATTAGTTATTATTATAGTTTAGTCCAAAGTAAACCTTTACTTGGATTTTGATTTTAAGTTGAACCAAAGTAATTAATTTTAATTCATGGTCTATAATGGCAATATTTAGCTTTTAAATAAATGTATTTTTGTCCTTGGGCAGAATTTTGATAAATATTAAATTACATTTTTCAGTTTCATCCAAGTCAAAATTATAATTTGAGGGAAATTAATACATTTAGCTTTAACAAATTATTGTATATTTTAAAGTTGGTCCAAAGCAGGATTATACTTTGTTCTAAGAGTAAAAATAGCATAGTTTTCCATAATAAAAGTCTGTGCTATAACAAAAAAAAGGTTTTACTAGTGTATGTCTACTAAACAGTATTTTTTCTTTGTGTAAATGTATTTTTTTCTTGACCACAATAAACATTTTTGATTTAGATTCAATTAAATTTTAAAGTCTGAACCAAATATAAAATATTTTATTATTATTTTATTATTTAAAAATATATATTTTTAAGTTGGTTCAAACTATCATTTTCATACATTCCACAATCAACTGAATTTAATTTCTCTTTCCTTTCTCAGGATAAGGACCAAAATTGTTGACCCTTACAATAAGATAGTGGCACGGACAGCTCAGCTCGCCCGCTTACAGGTGTTTGTGTTTTATTATTCTCGCATTTGCTTCTGTCTTCTCATATCTCTCTTATCCCGAGGGACTGGCTTTCTGCTGAAATATTATTATTTCTTCATTGTCCTGCTTTACAAACACTGTGCTTTTGCTCAGAGGCTTGATTTCCATGTTTATTGGTTCAGTGTCTGAGATGCAGCCCGGCCTTCAGTCAAGACAGATTCTGAATTACAACCAAGCTGAACGAAATATACACAAAAAGAAATAACAGTTAAGAATAACTGTTTTTTTTGTGTGTGTGTGTGTGTGTGTGTGTGTGTGTGTGTGTGTATATATATATATATATATATATATATATATATATATATATATATATATATATATATATATATATATATATATATATATATATATATAAAAATTTGTTACCACTTTCAATCAATCAATCAATAAATAAATTGATTTTTCAATATTCTTTCATTCATTCATTTTCCTTTGGCTTAGTCCCTTATTTATAAGGGGTCACCACAGCGGAATGAACCGCCAACTTATCCAGCATATGTTTTACACAGCGGATGCCCTTCCATCCATAACCCATTACTGGGAAATACCCATTCACACTGTCATTCACACTCATACACTACGGCCAATTTAGTTCATCAATTCCCCTATACCACATGTGTTTGGACTGTGGGGGAAACCGGAGCACTGGGAGGAAACCCACGCCAACACGGGGAGAACATGCAAACTCCACACAGAAATGCCAACTGGCCCAGCTGGGACTGGAACCAGTGACCTTCTTGCTGTGAAGCGACAGTGCTAACCACTGAGCCACCGTGCCGCCAGATCAATATATTTTTATATTTTATTATACACATCTAAAATATTAAATGCAATAAATAACAATTTTTTCCAACACAAACAACAACAAAACAGAAATGGAAAAACTTCAGTACGTTTAAAGTAAATTAAATAACACTCATTTGTTTATATATTAAGTATTTGGCTATTATAAAGACTTAAAATAAATTACAATTACAATAACAATTACAACATCTGAAAAACTGAATAATAAATAATTACTTTTCTAAATATTTCACATCCCAAAAAAAAACTAATAATTAAAAATAAAACATTTTTTTTTTTAAATAAATTGACAGCAAAAAAAATATTACAATAAAAAATATAATAAAAACAAAGCTGGGGTTTCTGTGTGTATCCCTATTTGGGAAGATTTTTAGTTTTATATGACGATGTCTTTTCATGCAGCAATAATTTTAACTTTTTCATAATTTTAGTTTTTTTAATATATAAAATGTTTATGTTTAATGGATTAAATTGTATTACTTGGTTTTGTTTTCTTCTTAATTTAGTATTTTTATTCATGTTAACCACTCTATATGTTCTGGTTTTACATGTAATAGACCTACTTGTATTAACACGTAATATGTGTTTATATTAGGGTGGCATGGTGGCTCAGTGGTTAGCACTGTCGCCTCACAGCAAGAAGGTTGATGGTTTAAGTCCTGGCTGGGCCAGTTGGTATTTCTGTGTGGAGTTTGCATGTTCTTCTCGTGTTGGCGTGGGTTTCCTCCGGGTGCTCCGGTTTCCCCCACAGTCCAAACACATGTGTTATAGGGAAATTGATGAACTAAATTGACCATAGTGTATGAGTGTGTATGGGTGTTTCCCAGTACTGGGTTGTGACTGGAATGGCATCTACTGCGTAAAACATATGCTGGATAAGTTGGCTATTTTCATTTGTTTTTTAAGCTTGCATATCTGAACGTGATGCACTGAACAAACAAAATTAACCAATAAAAATGACCAATAATGGAGGCGGAGCCTGAGAGCCACACCCACTTATGCAATTGAACCAATGGGAGTAAAGAGTTTTTCTAAGGAAGTTTCTTCATTTTAAACTTTATCATACTAGTTATTTACTAAATTTGCTGTAGTGTGTGTGTGTATGGGTGTTTTCTTGTACTGGGTTGCAGCTGGAAGGGCATCGGCTGTGTAAAACATATGCTGGAATAGTTGGCAGGTCATTCCGCTTTGGTGACCCGTGATAATCAGGGACTAAGCTGAAGGAAAATGAATGAATGTGCTTATATTATTTTGTCATGTACTAGAAGAAAACCAAAACTTGGACTACAAAAAAAGAATAAATAAATTAAAATGCATTGATTTTTAGAAATATAAAAAATTAATAGAAACAAAAATAGATTTATTTGAGCATTGCGAGGCTAAAGAAGTATGCTTTAATTTTATAATGATCGTTCAGTTCACATGATGTCATCACAAATGAAGCTTCAAGCCTGCAGGAAAAAAAATCAATAAAAGTCAATTTGGGCCTGTAAAGGAAGGGTTTCTCTCACACATGTGAATACACACATCCAGGCGAACAGTAGTGTCACACTCAACACAATCTTGAGGATTTATAGGGTCTTCGGTTCAGATTTTTAGTGCCTTTGGGGAATTGTTATTAAATATGAATGATATAAAGCTGTGGAAAGGTTGCTGTGGATGTGAAATGCTCTCCTTTATATTTGAAACTATTTTCTACCTTCTTGTGTCGCTGTTGAAGTATAGGAAAAGGTGTATGTCTGATCATCAGCACCACCACAAAACTACTGCTAGATTTTGCACTGATTGAAAATAGATAATCAAAGGTACAGGGGTGGCACGGTGGCTCAGTGGTTAGCACTCACAGCAAGAAGGTCGCTGGATCGAGTCCCGGCTGGGTCAGTTTGCATTTCTGTGTGGCGTTTGCATGTTGCATGTTCTCCCCGTGTTGGTGTGGGTTTCCTCCGGGTGCTCCAGTTTCCCCCACAGTCCAAACACATGCGCTGTAGGTGAATTGATGAACTAAATTGGCTGTAGTGTATGTGTGTGAATGACAGTGTGAGCGTGTATGAGTGGGTGTTTCGGCTGGAAGGTTGCGACTGGACTGCGTAAAACATATGCTGGAATAGTTGGCGGTTCATTCCACTTTGGCGACCCCTGATAAATAAGGGACTGAGCCGAAGGAAAATGAATGAATGAATCAATCAAAGCTACAGTTATCATGGGGCTGTCATAATATGTATGTATGTGTATGAATGATATTTATATAGAAGTGTCGAATTGTGGCTGAATTATTCTCATTTTTGTTAAAAAAGAAATTTGTTTTTGGGGGGCTTAAAAGAAGTTTGGTAATATTAAAATTTAATATTAGATAATAAAATTATATAGTTTCCCAGAGATGGGTTGCGGCTGGAAGGTCATCCGCTGCGTAAAATCGTGCTGGATAAGTTGGCGGTTCATTCCGCTGTGGCGACCCCGCAAGGGACAAAGCCGACAAGAAAATGAATGAATGAATGAAAATTATATAGTAATTTTTTTCATTTAGTAATTTATTTATTCATTTACTTATTTATTATTGCAGCTATATACTATTTAAATTAATTTACCAAAAAAAATCTGTGTGTATGAATGTTATATATGAAGTGTCAAGCTGTGATTGAATTATTAGCATTTTTATTTTAAAAGAAATTCCTTTTTAAAGTGTTTTTGGGCTTAAAAGAAGTTTGATAGTTTAATATTAAAAATTATATAGTAAAATCATATTTATTTATTTATGTATTTATTCAATTATGTATTTATTATTGCAGCTATATATTTTTAAAAATAATTTACAAAAAATAAAGGGCGGCATGGTGGCTCAATGGTTAGCCTCACAGCAAGAAGGTCGCTGGTTCGAGTCCTGGCTGGGCCAGTTGGCATTTCTGTGTGGAGTTTGCATGTTCTGAGTGCTTCGATTTCCCCCACAAGTCCAAAGACATGCGCTCTAGGGGAATTGATGAACTAAATTGGCTGTAGTGTATGAGTGTGTGTGAATGTGAGACTATCTGGGTGTTCCCCAGTACTGGATTGCAGCTGGAAGGGCATCGCCTGCGTAAAACATATGCTGGATAAGTGAACTATTCAGTTGTTTTTTTTTAAAGCTTGCATATCTGAACGTGATGTGCTGAACAAACAAACCAGTAAGAATGACTAATGACAAAGGAGGCGGAGCCTGAGAACCACACCTACTTATGCAAATGAACGTGAGGAGTAAAGAGTTTGTCTAGGGAAGTTTCTTCATTTTAAACTATCATACCAGTTATTTAATTCCACATGACATATATAGGGGTCATTAGAGGTCATCGCTATTTTTTATTCATTCATTTTCTAGTTGGCTTAGTCTGTTTATTAATCAGGGGTCGCCACAGCGGAATGAACCACCAACTTATCCAGCATATGTTTTACACAGTGGATGCCCTTCCAGCCGTAACCCAACCACACACTCATACACTACGGCCAATTAAGTTTCTTCAATTCACCAATAGCACATGTGTTTGGACTGTGGGGGAAACTGGAGCACCCGGAGGAAACCCACAACAACACGGGGAGAACATGCAAACTCCACACAGAAATGCCAACTGACCCAGCCGGGACTAGAATCAGTGACCTTCTTGCTGTGAGGCCACAGTGCTACCCATTTCACCACCGTGCCACCCATAACGAATATTATTTCTTTTATTTTTTTACAATGAAATGAAACAACGTTACACCAAAGCCTGATGGAAGTGCTTATATAATTGACTCCCTGTGAAGGCACGTCAGTGTGGGTTTATTGTTCTCACTCAATATCTTTCCACTATAAATACAATATGGATCTAGCTCTTTTGGCAACTTGCCTTACTGACTGTAGTATTTTATTATTGTATTTCACAGATGGGGTGGGACTTTGTTCGTGTTGTCTTTTTCTGTCTGGGTCTGTCCTGTCCTTGCCTTTAGCCACAATTTATTTTTATTCCTCGTAAGAATAAGAGCAGACCTGACGACGGGGACACAGCTGACATTTGTTCCTGTTTTCCTTTTTGTAATTTTTCTGTCACAATATCTGACGCTCTGTCACCTCGGGACAAAGCTATCAGTTTCAGACACACACAAAATCAGATGCACGTACCTTTGGGACAGTTCGGCTGCACCTATGCACTGAAAAACTCAAAAAGGCTGACCTCTCCGAGTCCTTGGTCCTGCTGCTGTTTGTGTGCCCACAGGCGTGATCTCATACTACACTCAACGCGTGGCTTAGTGGTGTGTGTTTTACCACAGATACACAGGCTTATAAGAGTTGCTTATTTCATTCTTCTTTAATATAAGGGATGCTTTTTCACATTTGTGGGTTTCTCAGTAGCAGAAGTCGTCATATTTGGGTAAACTTAGAGCACAGTGAATGGGAGAGTACAACAAATAATGTTTTTACAATCCTATTTGCTGAAATAATAAAAGAAAAACGACACGATGGTGTTATCAAGACTTTCAGAAATAGTGTGAGACTGATAACGGCAGCCAGAAGAGAGGGTAATGTCAGATTTACTGTCCTGCACCTATAGACACTGCATTAGAAACACCTCGCATAAGTGGTCATTCCTTTTGATGCAAAGATGATATAATACATCCATAAATGCACATAAATGTTCATACGTTTTAAAAAAAATCTAAACATTAACAACTTTCAAGGATTTAAGATGCTGATGAGAGTGAAATGTGTCGGAACAGCCTTGTGAAAAGGGTTGCTTGCTTTTAGGGTGTGAACTGAATGTTTATTCATGCCTGTTTATAATATTTGTTAAAGGATACATTTTTAAACAGATTTTTAAGCCTAATAGTTTTAATAACTAATTTATTTTGTCTTGCTGACAGTAAATAATATTTCACTAGTTATTTTTACAAGATACTAACTAGTGTTCAGCTTAAAGTGACATTCAAGCAGGTCGCACACCAGAAGCGCCGCTCGGCGACGCGACGTGCCGCGCAGCGCCACGCATTTCAGAATTCTAAAAATAGGTTTCAATCAGAGTACACACACCGGCGCCGCAAGTCGGCGGCTGTCTGCGGCGCCCAGCCACGACTCAGGACACTGTTCATAATTCTGCCGCGCCACAGAGCGCCATCTGATTAGTTTCGTTTTAAATAGCCTGCAAATGTGCGCGTCTGGTGTGCGATACTTTCAACTGTCATGTGCGCGCCGTGTCGCGGCGCTGAGCGGCGCATCCGGTGTGTGACGGGCTTTAGGCCCAGTTTCACAAACAGGGCTTAGCTTAAGCCAGGACTAGACCTTAGTTAAATTAGGCTATTTAAGCCACATTTGTAAAAACAGCCTTAAAAAAATACATTACTAGTGTGCACCTGTAGACAAAAAATGACACTGACATAATTTAAGACATCTCACTGCAAGTTATTTTCAGTTGAAACAGCTCAAACATGCAATTTAATCCATGACTAGCCTTAAACCTTGTTTGTGAACCGGGGGTTAAAGTCTTAAGTAGGTTAATTAGGAAAGGTATTGGATAATAATGTTTGCCTTTTGGTAGCCAATCTGAAAAAGGGGGGCTACTAATATTTTCCTTAATAATAATATAAACAATATATTAACCTTCAAAATATATAAACCTTCAAATCCAAAAAATAAATTCGATTAGTTTGATCAGGTGTGTTTAATTAGGGTTGGAACTAAACTGCAGGGCTACGGCCCTCCAGGAACTGAGTTTGACACATTGAACTCATTTATCTGCAAAAGATATTTTTAGCATTTAAAACATAGTAATATTAGTATAATCACTGACTTTTATATATTATCTAATAATTATTGGTCAGAATACGCCTATTTTTTTAACAGAAATATTTCTGTTACACAGGATGACGTAACTATTTATTCCATTTTATAAAAATAAGTAATTTTTTAATACAAAAGTTATTATACTATAACTTTTGAAAATGTATTAAATTTAGTTTCATTTTGGATGAAGTGTACACCAATATGATGATGATTTTACACTAACATAATTATAGTAAGAGAGTTTTTGGATGCTAATACCTAGTTTTACTTTTTTATTGTGGGCACAGTCTATGTAAACTATAGTTACCACCACAGTGCATGTTAGATGCATGTTCACTTTATCATTATGTGGTCTCTATTATCATTACTTTATCAATAATACCTCTTTATGGACATGTAGTAACCAGCACAAGTCATTTACATTATTTGATGAACACAGGAATGAAGTCTAATGTTTATTCTGTCTGACAGGTGGCGTGTGACCTGTTGAGAAGGATTATTCGCATCCTATACCTGAGCAAAAGACTGCAGGGGCAGCTGCAAGGGGGCAGCAGAGAAATCACAAAAGCTGCCCAGAGCCTCAATGAACTGGGTGAGTGACCCATCACGATGCGCAACCCTCATGTCCTCCAAAACATTCGCTCATAATGGAGTGGTCTACACGAGTACCTCTGTTGTCTTTATTGCAACATTAGCACTCTATTCTTGACAGTAGACCTACTTGTACTGTTTGTTCTTGGCTATGTTGTCCTCTCCTGCAGCCATCATTTTAGTGGGGTTGTTTTTCGCTTTATCTCCTTGTTTCTTACTAGTATTCAGCTTAAAGTGTCATTTAAAAGCTTCACTAGGGTAATTGGGTAAGTCATTGTATGATGGTTTGTTCTGTAGACAATCAAAAAAATATTGCTTAAGGGGGCTAATAATATTGACCTTAATTTTAATATTGAACTGCTTTTATTCTAGTCGAAATATAACAAATGAGTATATAAAAATATTAATAAAACGTTGCTTTTATTTTATATTTTCACTTACAATTTTGTCATGAGCTTTTGTCATTATTACCTTTTTGTTCTTTATATCATAAATATTGTACAAATATTATACTTTGTTTACAATGGCAACATTATTAATGTCAAATGTGGTATTTGCACCTGCTTTCAGGTGTAACATTAGCAACATTTTCCAATGGGCAATAAGAAGCTACGCAAACAGCTGTCAATATTGCTGATAGTGTTGTCACAATATTGGATCATTTTAAAAACATCCATTTCCTGCTAACATTTGAACGCTGTTGAGTGTGTTCTTACACACCTCTGATTTGCCATTGTGTTCACAAGCTCAACAGAAATGATTGTGATTGGCCGTGAAGGTCATTTTTAAATAAATAAAACGTTTTTAAAATTTCAGTACTGATTGGTATCAAATTCCAGTATCGTGACAACACTAACTGCTGAATAATAATCTGGGATTTGACTATCGCATGTTGATTTTTCGGTAACACTTTATTTTGATGGTCCATTTGAGCCCGTTTGGTCCGTTTGCTTAATATCTGTTGATACTGCTCCTTCAACAAACATTTAACTGACTATAAACTTATACTAACCCTGACCCCAACCTAACAGTCTACTTATAATCTAATGAGTTAGTTGGCATGTAGATGCAATGTCACTTAAATTCAACAAACGGACCATCAAAATAAAGTGACCAATTTTTCTGTATAATAAATGCTGCTGCAGAACACACGACTTTACGACTATAGCATACAATTTATCATGCAGTCCTAGTGGAAAAAATTAGCAATGAGCTGCAAAAATTTCCAGAAGAGCCTTTGCAACTTATTATCCACATGTGTTTTAAAGTCTTGTCAGTTTAAACTCTTGATATTTGGTTTTGAGTGCACATACATGGATAGAGAAACTTTCACGCGTCAAATGAAAAGTTATGTCAGAAACGTCTAAAGAGACGTTTTCAATGCTAAATAACTCTTTAAAAATAAATTAGGGTGCTTTCACACCTGTGGGTTGATTTTTCTTGTTCCGAAACAGGGATTAAAATTGTTACAATACTGCTCTTTGTTCTTGGTGCGGTTCACTTTCACATGGCAAAGTTTCTAAAAAGGGCCAAAAGAGCTAAAAAAAGTCACATGCGAGTAAACTCTCCTCACATTGGTCAGAGTTTATTTTGATTAGAGTCCCGCTCTGCTGTCATGCATCCTTATTTTAATTTATGACGATGAGCAATAAGACATTATAAGCGAAAAGTTGCGCTTTAATTTTGAATGATGACACCCACAGACATCGTCACCAAATATAAATCAGAGGTAAGACTTTCTCATACATAGCAGTTGGCTTATGCATTATAGGCTTTACATTATAGAGAGAAATCACAGATAAACCAAGACTGCAGTTCAGTCAATATTCCTAACAGATAAACAGCTCTCGTTAATAGTTAACATGCTTTCACTTTCGTATTTGACATGAAATGCACATTTACCGGTAGGACATCCTGCCCTACTCATAATTTTCTCTCCATATATATTACATATCCATAAAACACTGTGATATGGCCTGGCTTAGATCATTTTGCTTTCTTACAACAATCGATCTGTTTAGAGTTCGTTTCAATCGAGCCGAGACCACCTCATTTAGGCAATCTTGGACCGATTGTTTTGGCGTGGATCCGAGCGCGATTGCTGGATTCACATATGCCAAACGGACAGCACTAACTGGGTAAACGCACCAGGTTTCGAAACAAAAGTCTAGGTGTGAAAGCACCCTTATACATCAAACAGAAAGTGCTTCAAGGGTAGTTAATGTGTCGGTGCTCTTTGGGTAAGGGATTCATAAGGATAATTAACCAAATCATTTATCAAATTTTCGAGGGCCGTGGATTTCATTGAACACTTTAAACCATTTGAAATCATAGAAGTTAATTAAAATGATAGTTTATGTTTAGTTAAGGGTGGCATGGTGGCTCACACTGTCGCCTCACAGCAAGAAGGTTGCTGGTTCGAGTCCCAGCTGGGCCAGTTGGCATTTCTGTGTGGAGTTTGCATGTTGTCCCCGTGGGTTTCCTCCGGGTGCTCTGCTTTCCCTTACAGTCCAAATATATATGCCAGGGGTGTCTAAACTTGGTCCTGGAGGGCCGGTGTCCTGGAGAGTTTAGCTCCAACCATAATCAAACACACCTGAACCAGCTAATCAAACTCTTACTAGATATACTAGAAACTTCCTGGCAGGTGTGTTGAAGCAAATTGCAGCTAAACTCAGCAGGACACCGGCCCTCCAGGACCAAGTTTGAACACCCCTGACATGCGCTATAGGTGAATTGGTTGAACTAAATTGGCTGTAGTATGTGTGTGTGTGAATGAGAGTATATGGGTGTTTCCCAATACTAGGTTGGAAGGGCATACGCTGCGTAAAACATATGCCGGAATTGTAGTTCATTTCAATGTGGTGATCCCTGATAAATAAGGGACTAAGCCAGAGGAAAATGAATGAATGAGTTTAGTTTATATTAAGTATAGATTTTTCAGTAGGGATGGTGGTTTCCTCATTCATGATTTGGTAGTTGAAGTATTCTGCAATATTGTTTTTAGTTTTGTTCAGATCTTGTAAATGGCATCAGTAATCTTGTATTGTTTTTAGGTCAGTCATGTTCTTGTGGCCTAAATGTTTTGCTGAGTGTTCAAACGCAGGTGTGAGGACTGTCTGAAACTGGTTCTGGGATTGTCTGACCCACTTTGGAGATATTTTAGGTTACACTTCACCAAAACCGTCTTGATTATCAGCTGACCTGAATAGCATTTACAAGTCACTTTAGTGCCAGTAGTGACCAGAGTGCATTATAATAATCTCACAAAGCTTAAAGTTGACATGAAATGAAAATTGACCCCATTTACTTTCTTAATGTCGTCTTGTCAACCCTCAACCTCTGTTCTGTCATATAGATCCAATAATGAACCAATCAGTTCCTCTTGCGTTCCATTGTGAATCCTGTTTCCATTTTTTTTCCATGTGGCATTTCTAGTAAAACAGGATTTTCTTTCTCTGAATACAGTTGAAACACTGTTTCATGTTGACTTTAAGATTGTTCAGCTGATTGTCTCTGTAACTTCAGAGCGCTCTCATAGTGTTACCTGGAATTCATGTAATTGTGGACATTATCTGAAATGTAAAACTTGTTTAAAGTCCTGTGTTTAATGGCTGTAATGTATTTATAATGACTCCTACGCTATTGACCTTTTGTTTGTACATTTGCCTAGATGTCATATGGACAGATAAACGGTACGATGCAAATTCAGTGTGTTCTTATTGCAAGTTTTATATGGTACAGTAAACACGTCTTCATTATTGAGTCCCAGACCCTGTGGGCACGATTCCAGGGAAGATCAGCAGGTACTTTTTTCCCGAATTATATTTGCATTTTTGTTTTCAAGTAAAGCTAAATCAATGCAGAGAAACAGTAGTTTCCCATTGTGCATTCAGAACGCATGCAAATTTTTTGCATTCACCATAATTTCATGCTGTGGACAGAAACACAAAGTATTTCCATCTCTTTTTTTCTCTCTTACACACATAAGTGTTTCCAAAACAGTGAACAGCCATCTAGACTGCATTTTAAGTCATAGTACGTTCACTTCTCATGTGAAAGTATCCAAATTTAGAGTAATTTCTGCATGCATTTTCACAGAATGCACTGTGATAAGCTCTTTGAAGAAATTAGCTACCATTTTAGGAACAAATGTCTTTCAGCTCTTTTGTGTGCATGAAGTGCTTTATTTGCCAGTTAAGAGATCTCAGCCAGTGTTGGCAGTGTACCTTTTGGAAGAATAGTAGTCTTATATTGTATGTGACACAATATGTTTCAGTAATATGTTTTCTCTATTCATTGAATTATTTATCATGTCAGAGTGTGGGTCATATTTGGATTCGTCTCACCCAGCTAATGGATTACAGAGACATCTTTGCATTAGCATCACCATCCAAGATGAGACAATTAGACTGCCCTAACAGTACCTGTCCTTTTTTTTTTTTCACTGGGATGCTCGGCTTTTATGCCATCCCTCCTCCCCCTCAAGGTATAACATGAACAGCCAGAGTCTGATTTTATATCATTATCTGTATGTGCAGCTCTCTGGCATCCAGCATAAAAAGCCGTCTAACAAATCTCCCATTAGGCAGCTTGTTTAAAAACATACTGTCTTACGATAGAAAAGCTTTTTGCCTGTAGGTTTTGACAAGGTTTTATGGTACATGTTAGATCACAGTGTCTTTTTTTCAAATACAGCAGGATGCAGCCCTGAAACTGCAGAAGCAATTAAACTGCTTGCTTTTTTTGAAGTCTGTCGCTGTCTGGTGTCTTTTAAATGCTGTTACAAGATACCCAATGAGATGCAGTTGGGCAGTAATTGGGTCAAGCTTGAGAGTTCGTAAAACTGCTGATAGCATCATGTCATTGGATTGTAAACAAGACGATCAGTAAATTATAATGGAGCCTTAAAGATTTAATTGACGAATCGCTTTCCTGTTTACCATGTGGCACAACTGTCGGAGACGTTAGCTGAGACATCAGTGTGTTTCAGTGTAGGGATGGGCAGAGTAAACACTACCACGCACAAATAGATATACAGTTAAAGACGAAATGATCGGCCCCTCATGCAAAATTTTAATTCTTTAAAAAATACTTCCATGGTGGCTCAGTGGTTAGCACTGTCACTTCACAACAAGAAAGTCGATGGTTCGAGTCCTGGCTGGGCCAGTTGGCATTTATGTGTGGAGTTTGCATGTTCTCCCAGTGTTGGCGTGGGTTTCCCCCACAGTCCAAATACATGCACTATAGGTGAATTGAATAAACTAAATTGGCCGTTATGTATGAGTGTGTATGTGTGTTTCCCAGTCCTGGGTTGCTGCTGGAAGGGTATCCGCTGTGTAAAACGTATGCTGGAATAGTTGGCTGTTCATGCCACTGTGGCAACCTCTGAAATGGAGACTAAGCTGAAGGAAAATGGGGGTACGTGTTGTATGTGTTAAGGGTAAAGCATTATACTTCCATGTATATCAATTTCTTTGCCAAACTGTCTATTATAGTGCAATATTCAAACAGTCATTTTTTTTTTCTCATATTATTTTATCATTGCTGGCCATTGGATATGTCTTTGGTTCATCTCATTGTGTACTCAAAAGCCTGAATTATGGCTGTCCTAACACAATAATGGCAGCACACCATTTTACTAACAAGATTTATGGCCCTATTGTCTGCTTTGTACGGTATGGATGGGTACCAGATGGATTGATGAACAGTTGAAGGAGAACTCTAAATGGCTTAAGGGGAGATTGACTAGGGCAATGAAAGGAGGTGAAGGTGTTTTTATTGGCGGAGGACACGTATGTGACCGCTGTCAGCAGTAATGGCATGATTGAAGTGGGATCAATGGGCAAACTGCAGGAATGATGCTGTCATTGAAGAGAGGAAATCAAAGGGGGATAAAAACTGACGGGAAGAAAGATAAACCACATGCTGTTTTATATTAGTATGTGAGGAAATGTACTCGCATGAGCCACAGTGAGTACGTTTACATGGACACCAATAATTCGATTTTAAGACAATACTCTTATTAAGAGTCTACCATGTAAACAGCAATTATTATTTATTTGTTTTTTTTTGTTTTTTTTTTTATATTAATTTAATCAGATTAAGGTCATAATCGTACTAAAGAGAAATCGAATTAAGATATGTGGAGTATGCCAATTTTAGCCGCATTATTGAAGTGCAGTATAGACATGTAAACACTTTAAACTATTACCATTATGTAGGACTTTTTGCTGTGTTTTGCGACAGGGTAGTGCACACACACTCACGGCTGTTTGACACTAATCTTTGCACCTACCGAGTCAGTGCAGACCACAGACACCTGCATCGTGAAATGAGGAGGCATGGTACAAACTTCCATTAAAACAAAACTCTTCCAGCAGTTTATAGTTGCATCCAATATCTCGTTTGTCATGGGGGCATGCATGAAATGTTCCCGAATGAAAGTGAAAGTGGCAAACTGCAGTTAAAGTCAACAAATTAAAAATACCCGAAATTACATGAAACTCCGGAGGAAATGTGGATAGCATGGTGACGCAGTGCGTTGTGACGTTAATCTAATTATGTGCTATAACATGTAAAAACGGGATCATGAAAGGAACATTCAAAAAGCAACTCATGTAAACCCCTTAATCTTATCATTGTCTTAATTAGATTAAGGCAAGTAATTCGATTACTGATGTCCATGTGAACGTAGTCAGTGTTACCTTGTATATTGAAGTAGACTGCTATTTTGGACCAAAGTAATATTACAGCTTGAACACTGACATTTACTGATTATTTTTAACTGATTATTTATTTTAAAGCTTTGTCAATTGAAAGATCAAGTTTTATCTTTGTAAGGTGGACTCACTAGAGAGTGCTCTTAAATTGTTGCAATGTCCACTTATAAGCAATGCTTGTCCAGTTTATAGCGTTCATGAAGTGTGCAGGTGCAGTACTTTGATATGTGGCTCATATATTTCTAAGATAAAGAATTTGCATATGATACGACAGACTTTTTATGTGTGTTGTTTTTAGTATGATCTGGCAACACTAATGAGTCCATACATAGCCTAACTCCTTTTTCTTGCACCACATGTAGCCACATTCATAACAGAATCACATCCGAATGTTGCATATTTAAATATCATGTTTTATTTCAGTATGATGGCATATTTTCAAGTGAAACATAGGGTTGGGGAATTATTTTTGTGCTGCTCCTTTCATCTTTCACTTGCAGCAAACTAATGTTTGGAGGGGTGTGGCTAAGCATAATCTGTCAAACTGACATCATCAGGACTGCTATTTCAGTGCAGATCTCTTATTTTAAACTCCCAGAATATCTTAATGGAGTTTGTCTATTTATAAAGCTATTTGCTTTCAGAATGCTGGGCAGATTTACACCCAATATGGGATGCTTTACACAGGGGATTTGATGGTGTTTGTTTTGAACATCACCTGAACTGCACCTGTCAGTCAAATGAAGATGAAATGTCAATCACGGGACTTTGGACTCAGTGACTCACGCCTTTGGGAATAAATGACTGACACAGATGTCATGATCAGTGTAGCAAGGTAAGAGGAATAGATTGGGTGAATGAAATCAGACGGTGGATAGAAATGAATGATTTTTTTTTATCTTTTTACCAGATTTTAAAGACACCGAGATGATGCAATCCACTTTTTGGTTTTGTTACAGGCTCTAGAATAGAGACTGGAAGGGAGAATATTTGATTCTTAGGTATCACTAAAGAATTTGATGCTATTTTAGAATTTAGTTTAGATTTTAGGGTTTTTTTTTTTGTGCTTTTAGGACTGAACAATATATCCTTTGAGCATCTATATCGCAATGTGTGTATCTGCAAAAGTCACATTGCATGATAAAATTATTTATTAATAATTGAAAGGAAGACTTTAATATGTTTTGTATTAATAACAAAATTATGACCATGTTATTTTACATTTGATTGTTCAATGACTGTTAGACTCCCCGGAAAAACCATAACGCACTGTTAATTTACTTATTTTTGCTTGCAAGTTATGCAAATGCATTGCATGGAAAAAGACTTGATCAGTCCAGTTGATTTAAATTGATGAAATCTTTCCAAATAGAGCTATTCAAATCATCAAATTTTATTCATACCGCAATATATATCGCGGCAAAACAAAACATCGCAATGTCCAATTTTTCCAATATGTGCAGCCCTAAGCCTTTTAAATCAAGAAACAGACAATAGTGGTAATACTAGGATATTAAGCATTGGCATTAACAATGGAAACAGTACATTTTATTAGTGCTAATGTGACTTCGGATCTTTCAGAACATAATTTATAAGCATATTTCTTACAGTTTTGGCATCCATTTTTACTGGCATGAGCCCCGTTTGCTCACTTGCAATCATATTTTTCTCACTGCATGTCTAATACAAATGCTTATACAGCTTGTTTACCTTCATTTATGAGCAACCCCAAATCTTCGGTCAACTCATCAAAGAGCAATTGCTCCAAATGCCTAGGTATAATCTGTTGGATATTATGATACAATTGGATTAAAAGGCTCTTAGAAATTGCCATGTGAGTTATTTTACCACAGTATCATACATAAAAAATTATGCCTATTAAATATGTATGATTAATGCGAGTTATTGTCCAACACCATTTGCATCCATTACAGATTTTTAGCACGTCAATCCAACTCTCGGATTAATTTTCATCATGCAATGGCATTACATTGTCCCAAAGCACCTAGGTGTGTGACCTTTCATTGATGCAGTGCAATGTGTGATTTATTTTTTTCTAGCCTGCCAAAAGATACAGTTATCACCCTCTAATCCAGTCTAACCCATAATTAAACACCAACAGCTCAATGGGTATCATAAGGTCAAGTATTTGGAATCAACACCTTTTCATTGACACTCCCCAACCACTTCATAAGCCCAGCAGCTTTATTGGACGATATGCTGTACACCACCTCCTTTTATACCTATAAAAAGATTTAATTTTATGCCAACTGGTCATGCAAGTGATTTTGAAAGGAAGCAGACCTTGCTTTGAAAGTCTTGTGACTTGTTGACCTGAGTAGTAGTAAAGTTATCTAGCTTTTTTATTGCAGGGTAGAGGGCAAATAATAGATATCCACTTAATGAAGCTCATGCTTTAAATTCTGAAGAGTGTTTATCGCATATTTGTCACCAGTAAAATTTAATGGTAAACAGGAGTAAAGGCATATAACCCCCTTTTTCAGAGACTCAAAAATCTTTACTCCTAAAATTATGACCCAGTGTTATTGCAAAGGAGTTGTGTGGAATTCATCTTGAAAATAAAATCTGCAATTTTGGGGGGAATTTAATGCAAATGAACAAACCCAGGAGCATCATTTTCTACTTTACATTTTAAGTTTATACTTTGATATGTATGTACAATATCTAGGACCAGTTCAATAAAGCACATGCAGTATTTACACTTCAACGTCTATGACATCTACAGTAGTCACCATCACAATAAATAATAATAAATTATTCCTCTTCAGGTACTGTACAATTAATACACTTATGTTCATTACTGCTTTGGATTAGTGGTTTCCCTTTTTATCGACTCTGTACCTGATGAGGATTTTTGCCTGAAATCGGCCCAGTAGCTCATTCCACATCCTCTGATGAGAGGCATTTTTGCCTGACTTCTGTCTCCTCAAAAGTCACCTTTTTGTTCCTTTTTGGGTCAATCCATGAGTTGTGAATGACCACATTGTTGGGTATAGGGTCAGCCTCAACAACTGAAACAACACGCTTTTTCATTTTACTCTTTAAAACCTTCTGAAATTTCTGCCTAGTGAAGGCATAGAGCAGCGGATGAAAAATGGTGGTTCCGTAAGCCATGACCAGGAAGCCCAGTCTGAGACGCACAGTGAAATTGCTCGGCCCTACACTCAGGATAACCGTGTTGAGTATGGTTATGGGTGTCCAGCAAAGCAAAAAGGTGGAGATGATAAGAAGCGACATGCGAAAAACCCTCTTCTGCCGTTCACGGCGTTCCCTGTGCCGTTTGACTGCCCTACGGAGGGCTATGATCACGGATACAGAGGTACGCATACCCAATGGTGGATTTCTGCCTGCACTGCTCTGCGAGGCATCAGTAGATTCTGGTTGAGTGGACGTCATAGAGATGGTCTTTTTCTTTCTTGGTTTTTTCTTGGGCGCCGAATGGAAGCGTGTGCCAATGCGGATATTCAGAGCCTGCAGAATCTTGTAGTAAGTAACCAGCATGACCACAGCAGTGAAGAAGAAGATTGGGATCTGTGCCAGCAGGTGATAGTACAGTCCCAATTCTGTGTAGTATTCGTTTGAAGGCTCTTCGGCCTCTGTCTGATTCCTTTCATTACCAGCCTGGCTGAAAAAACCCTCTTCTATGAAAGGTACCAGAAAGCTGAAGAATGATAAAGCCCAAATGGACCCTAATAGGGCCACTGCACGTCCCATTGTCAGAACTCTATTTGCAGGCCGAACTGAGATGTCGTATCGGTCTAGTGTGATAGCCAGCACATTGGCAGCAGTGGCCACACTAGCAAATGACACACAAGCCTCATGAAAGCAGCAAATAAGTGCACTGTTTCCTTCCAGTGGCAAAAGCACCACCACTATCGTAAGTGGGATGCATCCCACACAAACCAGCACATCCAGAACATGAAGGTTCATGGTTACAATGTTGCTGACAGAGCTCACCAGGTTTGACTTCATACAGTAGAGAGCCAGCACAGTCAGGTTGCTACTGAGACCCAACACAATCTCCAACATGAGGAAACCTGTAAGAGACACCTGAAAGCTGACAGGGTAAGGAGTTTCCAGGTCCATTTCGAAGTCAAGGGGTTCAATGTTATCGAGGACAGTGACGTTGCTCATGATGGCCTGGAATCCCAGCACAGGAGGGGTATGCATTCTCCTACAGATTAAAAAATAAATAAAAAGAAATGGCTATATTTACAATTCTACAGCAAGCCTTTGAAATGCTTGATGTTTTTCTAATAATTCTATGTCTATGGCATGCTAGTGAATGCATGCTTGCATCAGTTAAACTTATAAAAATCTACATATAAGGGACCACAATTGTTGGAAAATTTAACAAGCACAAAACATTTGTCTTTACAACACATTCACTTAAGAAAATGTGTCCAGACTAACGAAACTCACCCCTCCCTTGTGTTCCCTGTCCTCGTTAGGTGCTTGTTTAGCAAACCGAAGCGCTGATGTGTTTGACTAGATGGCATAGACTCCATCCATACTCCAGTGTCTCTTTATCTTACAAGTGTCCTTTGCTCCTTCAGTGCCATTCTGCTATGTACCTGCTCCGTTGTGCTCTTGTTCTTTAGTTTTCGGATGTCAAACAAGCTAAAATTGAACAAATGCATCAGCTGTCCTTATCCCCAGCATGGCACAGACTGAAGTGGGGACACCCCGGTTTCCTCAAACACCTCTCTGTAGGGTTGATTAAACACCGTCCAAACAGCTCATACCTCATTCCCTTGCATCCTCAGATTTCTGTGGGAGGATGTGGGAGATGGAAACACTCTCTGCTCTTCCTTTTCAGAGCGTGGGAAGGGTTTGTGCATTGTAATATCCACGTGGTCCTGACATGAAAGCTGTGTTGTATTCAGGCTTGTCTTTAGCCTTTTGTCCTTTGTCTTGGCCAAACAGATCTTGTAGAAATGATCACGGACAACACCATGTCCCATCTTCAATGTTTATTCCAAGACTTTGTGGACCACAGGCAGAAATGTGCAACAGGTCAGAAGTGACATTCTCTCCTCAACATATAACAAATGTTCCACTGTCCTTTTACAGAGTCCATGGCTCTTTGTATTCCACCTGAGTAAGTCACATTCCCACCTGCTGTGCCACAATACAGCTCCAGGAGAGCAGGCAGGTAGACAGCAGTACACAGTAATCACAACAAGGTCACAGGTTTCCAGAGGGAAGGAGGTAGTCAGGCCGGTGCACGGTGGCATATATTTACCCTTTCTTTTTCACAGTGTTCATGTGGGACACCAGAAACGGAGGTCCATTCTCAGTAGTTTCACAATCATGCAGCTGGTAAATGCAAGAAAATGTTTGTTAGAATTTGTTGCTCGGAGTCATAAATGACCTTGAAATTGTCTACAGGAATGTGGCAGCCTCTTAGCATTTGTATAAGCCTAAATATCTTGGATAACAAAAAATAAATGCAGGTGATTTGTCCACAGATGTAATGCCATTTTTTTATTGCTGTTCAGAGGTATGTGCACCCTTCCAGTTGTCTTTTAAAATTTTATTCTAAGTCATAGTTAACTTTTGGTCTTTGAAAGTGCCTTTGATGTAATTAGTTCAGGAATTAGTTCAAAAGCTTAAAGCTCAATAGCAGCTCATTAAACTAATGTTCCTTTGGAATAATGGACTCCCACAGTGACTGTGTGTGAGTGGTTGTTTGGAGAGCAGTTTGCAGTACACCCACACCATACTTGCATGGGCTTTACTCCATATATGTAGAGCAGAATACTCCAAGCATATATCTCACTCTTAAAGTCTGTCTGTTTTAGTGCTAGAAGGCAGCTTTCAGCACTAGCCAGAAGCAGTAACAGTGACAAGAGTGCTCACATCATCTTCCCCTTAAGAGGATAATGGGTTGGATGGGTTTCGATTACTCAGTTTTGCTCTTTCCACATACATTAACAGAGTTAAATGTGTCAGTTACTGTGTTGGAACCACTGGAGGAATCACATAAAATACAGCTTGCATCTTTTCTTTTCCCTCTCAAATCAAGACAGTGCACAATTTTTATTTAAAAATAGATCATCATTTAATATTGCTGTCCACTTTACACAAAAACGAACTGCACTGAATTAAAAGCATAACGTAAATTTGCTCATGCTAAGTAGCAACCTTTGCATTTCCCCCGTATTTAAAAAGTAAAAGTTGACAACTTCATATAGATGTCTAAAGTAATGGTTTGTATAAAAAGCCATGCATTCCCCCTTATCGGATGCTCCAGGACAGAAAACTGAAGCTTTTACCTCTTGTTGCTGCCATAAGAGCGAGTGACCTGGTAGCCCATATATTTCCCAGTTTGAGTACAGCCATGCCAGGACGAGTGATCCAGGACATGCTTATCTGAAGGGATGAGTCTGTCTGTGCCTTTCTCTGAGTGCTCCCTCGCCTGTCAAAGGGGGGCAGGGAAGTCAGATGTTGTAGGATGTAGTGCCATGCATCTCGCTTAGAGATCTTCTCCTCTCCTCCTCCCTTGTTCCTTCCCTCTCAGTCTTTCTCTCACCATCCCTACGTTCAGCGCTTTCAAAATGCCCTACCTACTCATCTCTCTCCTCCTCTGCTCTCTCTCTCTCTCTCTCTTCCCTCCCACCTCCTCTCATCACTCTCGCTTTCCCTCCCCCTTCCTCCGTTTTTTTCTGCTGTGGTTTATAACACTCTGGTTCCCGATTGGTCTCCTGTAATAGTTGTAACCCTTTCTTGCCCTGTTGCTCAAATAGGGTTTTCACCAACAAGAGAGACAATGAGAACAAAATTGTTCTGTATTGTCTCCTCAACTTTTCGTTTCTATTCTAAATCCAGTTTTGGCATGGCTAAAGTTAAAGGGGGGGTAAATACAAAACTGTTTATAAAAGCCCTGAGCAGGAATATGCTCATTTGCAAAGCTCTATCAATGCCTTCATAGTGCAAACATGACAAGAAGCGTCACTTTCGGTCAAGTTTCTTTTCTTTTTTTTTACCATACGTGTGTGGGCGTGTTGGTGCACACTGGTATGGAGAGAAGCAATGTGCTAATTATGGAACATTGGTTTCTCAACAAATTTAAATCCATTGTTGTATATCACAAAAATATAAATATAACAAAAGGCTTCAAATGACCAAGCTGAACACACCTGTAAATATTTCAAGGTGGGCATTAATATTTGAACTCTTTATTCAGACTCTGTCCAAAGACAGTTGTCGGAAGATGCGAGGGAGAATGTGTGCACACAGTTTCAATATGTTTAGACAAAGAGCTAGTGGCACAGAACTCTATTTACCTCAATTCCAAAAGCCTGTCTTATTCAGCATTTCTAGTATCCATCAGTAATAAGCACTCTCTTTGTGCCGTTATCTTTCTGTCTTTGTATAAACTGCAGTATTGAGTGTGTTTGTGTGATTCTAGCTTGATAATATCACTGTGACTGATGCTCACTGAGTGGAAGCAGAACTCCAGAAGCCCTGGGTGAATTAACCCGTGCTTAGCAACCGCAGGTTTCAGGAGCGGAAGGTAAGATGCCAGGTGCCAGCTCACTGGGAGAGGCGTGAGGGATGAAAAGTCGTAGAAAATGTACGCCTCTGCTCCCTGGAGCAACCTCTTAGAATCAAGCAATACCCACTGTGTCTCTGGCTTGACCCTCTGGGATGCCACATAGCAGTTTTCCCTTGTACATGTGCCTGAATCCCTTCCGTTTGCTCATAGTTTTGTCAGATTTATAAAGGTATTACATTTCTAACCACAATTTTTTTAAAAACAAAAATACAGTGTACAGTAGACGTGGGAATCTTTAGGGACTTCACAATTCCGATTCTGGGAGTCACGAAACTATTCCAAAGCATTTATTGACCTACATTTTATCCTATATCTTCGGCTGTGCAAATATAACTTTCCAACTTTCCAGTGAGTTTCTATGCTTGTTTATGATTGGAATCTATGTCTGACTACTGCCATCTTATGAATTATTTATGTCATGAACAAAGTTATATTCAGCATGAACAAGCATTGAATATAACCACCAGTATACAATAAGCAAATATAAAGAACAAACAGTACTCTTTCAAAAAAACAATATTACAAAGCAAAAATGTTTGTATACAAAATATTTAGTAAATATGTGAGGTCAGAGCCACTGAGAACTAGCTTTAAAACATAATAGTTAGGGGTGTCAAATTTATTTGTTTCTTAGGTGCACCGCTATGCAGACAATTCGGTATCGGTTAAGTAATAATCATAACCGGTTATTATGTACTGACGTCATTTATCTCATATGCGCTATATTGCGGTAGTTTACTACGGCGAGGGAGGTGAGAGCGAGTATTTAAAACGCTCCGACTACTTAAAAACGCAGAAACCGTGCACAATTTACTGCATGAGTGTTTGCTGGACAGTCTTTCACTGACACTTACAGCAGAAGGTTATGGAAAAACTGAAAGTAAACTCAATTTCTCTCTCTTTCACTGTGGACCTTTGACCTGCTGTCGTGAGGTAAAGTTTCCTCTCCTATCGGCTGTTACAGCAATACTTCTGGATACAGACACAAGCTTGCCTGCATGGCGAGTTTTCTCCTCCGCATCTATTATGGATCAGCTGTGATCGCCGCTGCCGTTCATTACTCATCGGTGAACAGCGCCAGAGTGTTAGAGCCAATCGCAGCCCTTTGTGTTGAGCGCGTGACCAATCATAGGGGTGTAAGAACTCGCTCGACAAGCCTCAGAAAGCGAGCAGGATATTTATGTTTGTTTATTTTCTTTAAATGCTCATGTTGTTCTGTGCATGTTCTTTAGTTGTTAAAGGTACAGTTTTTATATTTGACTGTTTGTATTAAATGACAAATTTGTATTACAAATAGTATATAAATATAAACATATTTATAAATTTTAATACAAGAATTGTTGTGCTGTGAAGAAAATATAAAACTGTGTATGGAAAGCATCTTTAATGCACCGTGATGCACCGAGATATCAAATTGAACCGAATCGATGGCATGAAAATCGTAACCGAACCATGAGACCAGTGTAGGTTCACACCTCTAATAGTAGTACACAATTTGGAAAACTTTCATTTCTTAGTCCATGTTTGCAGAATGAATGTAGTTCACCAAAAGTATGAAAACACTGGAACCCAGTGACTTTCATTGTAAGTTAAAAATTGTTTCATTAAACATTGAGAATATATATTCATTTTTTGTTCTTTCCAGTCATTCTGATTTGCAATGAATTGAGAATAAGTAAATGTTGCCGAAAGATTATCTTTTTATTCGGGTACACTTTCAATTTAACATTGAATTTATTGTGCAGATACAGGTATTCCACGTATTTGACAACAGCAGTGAATCTAGGTCATCCAATCAGATTTTAGAGCTATCTTAGGGTCGGTGTGAGCTGTTGGTCATACCTCTGTTTTTCTGGCTCTGTTTTAAACCCTATTCCTCTGTGTCCTCCCTGGCAGTGTTGCATCTCATCCGTAGCCATGTGTCAGGTAGGACAGGCCAGAGAGCTCAGGCGAATGTGATTTGCTATCCCTAGGCAGTCCTCCAGTATCTGCTGTAAGATTTTAAAGACACCATTCCTATTTATTGGTACACTCTGTTAACTTTAAAGGGGACCTATTATGACCTTTTTTACAAGACGTAAAATAAGTCTCTGATGTCCCTAGAGTGTGTATGTGAAATTTCATCTCAAAATACTACACAAACAATGTTTTATAACTGTTAGAAACTGACCCTTTTAGGCTTTGATCCAAATGATGCCATTTTGGTAACTATTGCTTTGAATGCAAATGTTCTTTCCAAAAGAGGGTGGAGCTACAAATGCCTGTGCATCAGCATAGTGGCAGATTCAAAACAGGATTAATGTTATCTTTGTGAAAAATTGAAAATCTCATAAGAAGAGGCTCAGAAAAAGGTAGTCAATGGAGACTACAGTGTGTATTTGTGCATCCTAAAACTGCACATTTACAATTCCTCCTAGCCGCTGGTATTTATTTTCAGCAGGTACAGTGTAAAAACTCTAACAGCGGATGGCTGCTTCTCACTCAGGGCTGTTTATGCTAATGAGGGAGATATCAAATTGTGTTTAGACCCCTTTAAAGTGATTTTTTGCATTATAGGTCCTCTTTAACAAACACATTTGACCAGAAGCTTAAAGAAAACAACCACCAAAACCGAAGTCAAACAGGAAGTTCTGGTTGGCCTGTAGTGTTATATTTTGTTAGCTAACTACTCCCTCAGAGACTGAGGAGCTGTTTTTGGTCACGTTCCCAGTGTCTCCAAGGGCTATCTGACATGTGGACTTGAGACATACCAAATGCAGATGACAGACCTAGTGGTCAAACTCGCCTCTGGCAGTCCACAGTCCCCAAAGACCTACAGCTGTTCCATCATAGTCCAGTGTAATAACTGCACATCTGTTAAACTGGGTCTAAGTCAAACTAGACCACTTCAGAAAGACGACATTTGGGAACGTGACTGAACTGACTTTGGAGCATTTTATCATGTCAAACCTTATTTGTGTTTGACATTCAAAGGCCTGGAATATGATGCAAGTAGATGCAAGGATCTTTTGGATGCTCGTACAACAAATGAATGTAATACAGATGGTAATATTAAATATAGTGCATTCTCTGATTCTAAGGTGCAAGGTTGTATTTTTTTCTAGTAATTATGATTGATTCTAGTGAGATCTAGA